>MU827978.1:0-18003 GCA_029204205.1 Desmophyllum pertusum
AAGGCATCTCGTTGAAAAATTGTGTCAGGCTTATTTTTAAGCGCGACCACGTAAAGACGAAGAGTAAAAGAGAGCGCTGAAAAATTCGCCTGATACTCAGGTTACTGGTGTTGTGTTAGGGCAAGACACTTTACTCTCACAGGTGACAGTGCCTCGAGTCTCCACTGGCCAAGAGTATAAATGGGTACTTGCAAAACTGTTCGGACAAACCTAGCAAACTACTGGGGCTAACCTGGTGTTGCACTAGCATCCCATCTAGAGGGAGTTGCAATTCTCCTAGTCGGCTATGTGAACTGGAATAAACTCCAGCAGTGTGGGTAATAAAAATTAATTTGAGAACAAATTAAGTGAAAAGATATACAATTACCTTTGTCTGATTTATCTGCCCTGTCTAATATAAACCACGAAGGGACAGACCAAAGTGTACGTACATGTATTAGTAAGAGTGGTGTCCTTATTATCGAGGTCACACCCGTATAGCTTATAGTTTGCAACAGGCCAAGGTATGACATTATTAGTAAGTCTAAGAGAAAGTATCTGTGTAATAATTGGACATATGAAACTGGAACAATAACTATTGAAACACACCACATGGCAATGTAGTACAATATAACTCTCAATGAAAAATGCTTTATTTTCATGGATTGAAAAAATATTCGGGGTTTATTTCTATGGCGTTTTTGATTTTTTTTCTGTAAAAAGAGGTACAAGTTTTTTAAAATAACTCTATAATATTGTCAGAAACTCAAGGGACTAATTATTACTCAGATAATACATATGTCCCGACTAACATATTTATTGTTTATGGCCTGTATTCAACAGTCACTTAAATAATAAACGTGTATTTGAGGGACAAAAACATTTGAGCATGCTGACGGTAATTTGATTACACTGAAAACTCTGAGAGTTCCTCAAATGATCTGGAGAAACGTGATCTACGTCAAAGTTTTCTTGAATGGACTTTTTTCTTTTAATGGGCTTTTCTATAAACCAGTTGCCCTAGAGTTGGGTGGATGAGCCTGTATTAAACGTGACTGATGGAACATCGCGGAAAATGTACCCGCAAACAATTTTGTATGATTTTCGCAATTTCTAAACCCCACTAAAAACTAAACCTAAGGGCAGTAGGTGGTATCATATTTACCATTTTTTCCATTATGACAATTGAATTATATATTGCTTTTATTCCGGCCGTTCCACTTGTTATAAAAGCAATATATAATTATAATAAGAAACCTTCCCAGAGTCCTTTGCAACTGGAAATTTTTCAATGACAAATAACTTTGTCAAATTTGAGGCCCAGAAGGGTGAAACACCACAAGGTAATAACACTTACCATAAAATAACTCTCATATCAAACTTAGTGTGATGACGTCATTAGTCACGTAACCACGCCCGAAAATGCGTTTTTGTTTACTGTGAGAACAGGCCGCTATCAATTGAAAAGCAATCAATCTAGATAGCAAGATATTGAAATGGGGCATTTTGAAATGGCCAGGTGACATCTGGCATTTTAAATTTAAGGGGGCTATACACGGGTGCAAAAATATGTGGAAATTTTGTTCTGCGATATCTCATAAAGCGTAAGGTGTATAGCAACCAAAATCTACATGTGGATAGATGTTTATGTGAAGAACACATTTTTGAACACGTTTCGTACGTGACGTCATCCAGTCACGTGACCAGATTGCTTTGAATATTTTAAATTGCTTTAAAAGTACATTATGCTCAATAAAACAGCGCCTTATTCCTGTCAGTTGTAGATATTGATGTAAGGTTTATCAAAAGGACGATTATTATTTTTTCTTTTAAATATTAGGGAAGAACCGCACACAAAACGGTTTGGATTGGCTCCTTTAAATCTCCTGTTCAGCCACTTTTCAATTTAAAACCAAAAGGAGAAATTTATGAGAGGTTTTAGAGCATCCTCTTTCCACTGCCGTTGTCTGTTTTGCAAAATTAAATTTGCGTCATAGGCCTCAGGGATATAATTTACCAGCGCCGTGGAGCCTGGTAACGAGAAAACATGAAAATGAGGCTGTGTTTTGCCACCATTGCCGGTCTGCGTCCGGTCGCATCAGCTCAGTGGCGTATTTTCACCGGATAGTTCTTGGTCTAAAGAAAGTGTTTTGTCGACTGAAGAAATTTTCCTTCGCTTTCTAGCATCTTTTTGCTGTTTAAGAGCGAAGAAAGTCCATCGTGTAGCTGACAAAGTGCAGATTCAAGTAGTCGCCTGTTGGCCAAGAGAAAGCTAAGTGTTCTTGTGTTTCATTTTATATATATTTGGCGAAGCGTAATTTAGCTTATCGCCGCTAGCGGTTAACTTCATGGCTGTTTTGCATTGTTTCCGTTTAGAAACGAAACGTGAAACAAGAAGGAATTCAAACTTTGCTGAAAAAGTTGAGAAAGAACGAGCAGGAATACCAGTCCGAAAGTTGAGCTCGTAAGTGAAAATATGGAAACCATTCAGGTTATTTACGCCTGTATGGCGTATTTTTTACATTGAAAATTGCTGGCGTCCTTCAATATCCAAACATTACTTTGAAATGGCTTGAAACGGGTATCAAATATGTTGTGTCTTCACAATTCAACGGCTGGATTAGGCGAAACATTTTTTCCAGTATGACGAGTACAGGTGAACGATTTAAGCTTATAGCCTTTTTTATTGTACTGAATATTGCAAGCCGTTTTTCGTCGAGCAAATTTTCAGAATTTCAAATGCGTACGGACAACTTATGTACAGTAGTTGATCTACCTGTTTCATTTGGTTTGTTGTTATCACCATTGCTTGAAATGTCCGAGAAAATTCAGAAAACACGTATTATAATAACTTTCATCGGGCATTGTGGCGTATTTTGCGGGCTAAAATGGAGAATTCAGCGGGCTAAAATATATTTTAGCCCGCTGAACTGAGCCAATCAGAAACAAGAAAATAACGTAGCAGCCAATCAGAACTGGAAACCATTCAACTGTTCGCGCCGTTTTCTTGGAATTCAAAGCGCCGTTGACTCGAAGTGCTGCCATCTGCAGCTGCAAAGCTATTGTTTTTGAGCTTTATATTATCAGACTGGCTGGAAAAGCTAACGAAGAAGCAAATTTTCAGCCTTCTCAGTACAGCTAGTTGAAGAGGACTTACAGAAACTCGAGGAAGAATCCATACACGGCGGCGAATTGAATGTAAGTTTGTCTTCTTCGATCGAAACCCGCTCAGTTCAGGCAAACTATTTTATGCCAAATTGCCAGTTCATTAATTGCATGATTAAGTTCCAACACTTCTAGATGACTATTTATTTGCTGTTGATGGAATTCTGTAATTTTTCCTTTCAAGAGAACTTTAGAGCACATATTGTTTCGACGAATTTTGCGGACGGTTTTCTGCCAAGTTTTACAATGAAATAAACGTCGACCCGAACGCCGGCAGTGTTCAAGATATCGCTTACTGTCTTTGATTCCTTTTCTAAATGCCCTCTGAAATTATTATAATAGTAATAGAAGCGGCCTGTAGGGCCTAGTGCATGGTCAAGAGACCATAACTTTACTTTTATACTGTTTTTTGTTATGAAGCCAGAACACCAATGCTTTTTGTTTTATACTTTTGGTGTGCAGAGGCAGAGGTTTCATTATATTATTATTTAGAAGTAGTTTTACTGTACACATTCAGTTTTAACTGGACAATTCAGCGCATTGACAAAGTTGAGCGTATTGAAGTTTATAATTCGACTGTTCAGCGAACTCAGTGTACAGGAGTAAAATTACAGTGAAAACAAGTCCATGGTTCGAGTTATCAGGGTTTTGTAGAAATCAGGGGTTAGAGAAATTGGGGTTACACTGTGTACCGTACACTGTAGTTCAGGTGCTGCAAAATGCGTTGAGAAATGCATCAAATTTGTTTGCGTTTGTTGTTTTGCTTAGCTAGGACTTTATAAAGTACATCAGATTTTTGGCAATCACAAGCCACACAACGGTTTATTCACTGAAACTACATGTACAATGTCAGAGATCAAATTTGTATTTTATAAAAAGAAATCAACTGTAACACATCTTATTTACATTAATAATAATATTATTATTATCAATGATCAATTTATTACTTTGTAATGCATGCGTCTCAGACGTGTACATGTATAATGCATCTGCCAAAATAAATACGCCATTCATAACATTTACTTTTGGGACAAGCTTATGTTCAAACTGTGGAAATAATCTTTTTTGAGAGTGCTGTTTACAATCTGCTAGCTTCCAAACATTGCATCGGTGACACATATTTCAGCAATAGTTAGCGATTTCAGCTGATGTTTTTAATACATGACAGGGCTGTCATTAAGGGCCGTAACCCGTAATACCTGTTATGGCTGAGTGTGCTTGATGGGACCTTGATGTTACGGGTGAACTTGCCTGTTGTTGGTATAATTCAAGTTTGTTACGGGTGTGAAGATCAAAGCAACAGGTGACTCAAAACTTAATGACAGCCCTGCATGAGACTAACTAATAAGAATTATTCGATAAATATAAGAATTATTATTATTGTTACCTTTTGGCGAAACGTTGAGGACAATATATTTACTTGAGTGCGACATGGATGCATTTAGATGATCTTAACCAAATGTGGTACATGTAAGAGTAGAGCAGCATTTTCACTGCTTTTTATCAGTTTTTTGAATGAAATAAATCCTATTGTTTTAGTACATGTACATGTACATTCATTGTTTTGTGAAATTTTTTCTTAAGTTATGTTATTTTTAGTTAAAACATGATGTCTAACATGTGCAC
Source organism: Desmophyllum pertusum (assembly GCA_029204205.1). Taxonomy (NCBI): domain Eukaryota; kingdom Metazoa; phylum Cnidaria; class Anthozoa; order Scleractinia; family Caryophylliidae; genus Desmophyllum; species Desmophyllum pertusum. The sequence continues at coordinate 4,771 of MU827978.1, forward strand.
TAGCTTCATTTGAAATATCGATACGCAATTTTTTGGCGGACTGATTCACCATACGGTATTTTAAAACAACAGCCACATATCTGACAGTAATTTCTTACCAAAGGAAGATTAGGTTTTCTTCCGCGGCGGGTTTTTTCATTGGCATATAAACGAGCGACATTGCTCCGCTTATTGTGAAATTATTTCAATTTGTTTTTCCAGATTCCTGCGGTTTCCGGGGCAGAAATGAAAAAAAATACAGTGATCGTAGCAGGCTCGGTTTTCAACTCGCCCTCCCGCCGGGCTGATCGCTGGCTCATTTTTTGAGGGAGGAGGCGGATGTACACAGACTATAAACTCGAGGGAATCTGCATTAAGGAGCATTAAGGTAAGCTTAAGTTCTGAAACAGGTGTAAATAATAAAATGGAGATCGCGAAAATATCGCTTCGCTCGATCTCAAATTTACTCAATGTAGCTTCGTTTTCAGGTCATAAGAAATCGCTCGCTCAATGCATGCATGAGCTCGAATACAATCGTCTTTAAAACAAGTCAAGTGCGTTTGTTTTAATTTATTTCTCCGATATATGTTACCTTAACTTATATAAGCTTTTGGCTACGATGTTTGATTTCGTTTTGATAGATACTGTGGGAAATTATTAAATTTAGTTTTACTCAGGAAACTAACTGCATGCAATAGCATTATACGACAGTCATATTTTTGTCTGCTCTCAGTGATGCTGCCTTGAAAATTATATTAGTTGCTCAATCGTACAGAGTTGCTGGGAGCTGTGTCGCCCAAGCTGGGTTCAATATTATTTTTGTCGCTTGACCGTTCTAAATCGTTTTGTCACTGGGTTCAAAATTATTTTAATTTGTCAGTTCGGAGTTGTTTTAGTTTATTTTTGCAGGACCATTTGTTTAATGTCGTGCTAGTTGTAGCTTCCAAATTTTTTTTTTTGCCTCACATTGTGATCAAAATTATTGTATTTTTGTTGCTGGATATTTTTTAGTCTGTGAGCAGGCTCTCATACGCGCGCATCGTGATCCTTAGTATTGCGTGACGTTCAAGTGCGAGGGAGTGGGACGAGAAATGAGAGCCTGCACGTGAGGCCCGGTTTCTCAAATGCCGCCCCTAGCGAGGTGTCAACTTGGTGACAACTCATTACGCTTCATTTGTCAAATAACCAACCAATAGAATTGGAGGAAAATGTAAACAAACATTACACATGGATACGAGAAAAAGTATTTTCGGACCAGATGTTTTCATAGACGGCGTGGCAAAAGCAATGCTCTCTTATTTGGGTTTTGCGCGAGCAGTGAAGGTACAAGATAGCCATATGCTGCATGGTAGCGCGGCAAGAAAACGGTTAAACACAGCAAGCGATTGTTTTAAGTGCGGAGTCTTTGTTTCCGCAACGGCAGCCGTGATGCATGATGTGTTGGCCGGCGATGTGCGAGAGAGTTTGTCAGAGCGTGATTGTATAAACCCGTTTGTCACAAAATCAGGAACTTGTGATGATGAAAACTCAACTAGGTGTGATATAGCGAAGGTGGAAAATGGTAGTATTACTGAGCGAAACCAGAGCCAAATGCAAACTTCTGTCGGCGACATCAGATCAACAGGATCAAATTCTTTCCAACAGGAAAGTGTCACGAAACAAACAGAGCGAGCGCTAGGACAAAATAATAATGCTTTTCCAATTACAAGCGCCGGAACCATCAAGAACTACGGCGAAGTAGGGTTTCCAAAGTATAGTTCACTATTAAACGTCCGTGTAATAAGCTTTTTAAATATGCGTTTTCAGTTATGTAAAATTAACATATGTGAAATGCATGATCACAGAACATAGACTATTTAAAAACATAGACTGCGAGTGATGACCAGTGATCTTCTAGCCTGCGAGCAAGCTCTTGATCTCGTTTAAGTTCACGGCGCCCTCCGGGAGCGGCGAAGGCACAAGTTACGAAACCGTCAACCCTACAGTGTTTCGAGCGAGAACAGTCCAGGTCAGTTTAGCTTTGCCCGTAACCAGTCGGTCGGCATTAAAGCGAAAACATCTCTCTCTTCAATAATACAATTGACTGCTCTTGAGCTGTTTAAACGCAGGTTCAGAATTGATCAAAAGCTTGCGAAACACTCTTGAACAAAACAATAATTGAACCAACTATTTTTTTCCGTTGCCCTTGGTTGCCCTGGTTTTTGTCACAATAATTGGATCTGTCATTTTGGACCAATCAGAATGCTGCGTTCGTGGACGAACGCAGAACATTCGAGAAACCAGGCCTCGCGTGCAGGCTCTCATTTCTCGTCCCACTCCCTCGCGCTCCGCGCTCGAACGTCACGCAATACTAAGGATCACGATCGCGCTCATCCGCACGTATGAGATCCTGCTCGCAGGCTAGATATTTTTGAGCTGGGTTTTGTTGCTGGGTTTGCCCTGGCTTGACAACTATTTTAGCTGCTTTTATTTTAGTTGTTAGTTCCTCCAGCTAAGATACCGTTTTTGCATGTGCCTAGTTTGTGAGCCATAGTTAGCATAAATATAATTTTTACTTTTTGTAACCCTTCACACAACTTGCCTTTAAACAATAAAATACAGACACGATGGAGCAGTATACATTTAGATTGTACATGGAGAATAAAGAATTTGCACTACAGTAGAAGCTCTCATAAGCGCTGCTTTCAGTAAAATGAAGGTTGGAAGTCGAAATCTAGCTGTCCATTTAATCAGGTTATTTGGATGAACTGGGAGGCTATGAATACTAAGGCCCAGTTCAGACGCAGTACTTCACATGAGCCAAATCGAATTCGATGAATTAAGTTCATGTGAGTACGGCGTCTGAATCAATTCGGAACGGCTGAATCAATTGTTATCGGCTCAGCCGTTCTTTCCACCTGGCTCAGCCGAGAAAAACGGCTGTGCACCGGCTTTGATTCAGACGCCGAACTTCACATGAGCCGAAACAAATGCATAAATTATTATAATGTATTTTTTCATTAAAACATAGACTGGAAAATGCGCGCGCTCTGATTGGTTAAAAAACCATGTTTTATCAGAGTATAAATCATAGAAAAGCCGTGTTTTAATCGTTTCGCGTGCGTTAAATCTATATTTTAAAAGCACATAAAGAAGCCAAAACTATCTATTATACTGTCATAAAACACTCCGGGAATTTGAGAACACTCGAGAAATTTAGAAAACACTCGCCTGCGGCTCGTGTTTTCTAAATTTCTCTCGTGTTCTCAAATTCCCGTCGTGTTTTATGACAGTATAATACATGGTTTTGGCTTCTTTATTTGTTAAATATAACAGCAATTTTCCCCTATTAATTTAAGTTCGGCCGAATTAAGCTCGGCGTCTGAATCAATTCAGCTGATCTAAATTAATTTGGCTCGGCCTAAATTTGAATTTGATTCGGCTCATGTCAAGTACGGCATCTGAACTGGGCCTAAGGAATTTCCCATGCACATTGTAGTATTAATAAATTTTTTTCTGGTTCAATTTTTTTCATAGATTTGAGGTCATGAAGTGTCTTATATAATAGACTTGATTATAGACAGTGGATTTTACAGGTGAGAATGAAGAGCATAAATCATAGGGAGCTTGCAATTTTTTTATACATGTATATATGTTTTGAATTGGCGTGTTACAGTATCATAATGTTAATACATGAAGTATTGGTTAAAATTTGGGTATATGTTAAACCAAGGACACACTAGGAAGCTTAAAGTAACAAGTAATTCCAATCAGTTTTAACAGACCATTGATATATTTTTTCCATATAGTTTTTTATCCATCCCTATTATATAGCTTACATATGGGAGTACTCCCCCCCCCCCCCCCTGGCTCAGCCATATTATTTTAAAATTTGCTTCATTTTGGTTTCACATACAACTACATGTATCAAATTCACTTTGAAGTTTTCAGAGCTATATTCATAATTTAGGGGAGTGTCATGTAAGGTTATTTTAATAAGCTGTGGGCTTATATCTGTTTTTTGCCCAAAAGGCGTTTTTGGTGGGCTTCGTTTTTGGGGATGGGGGTGTTTTCAAAACTTTTTTAGGTGTACATGTACATGTATAAAAGAATGAAAGCATAGTAAATAGATATCTACAGCTGTAGTTGAAAGTTTTAAAACCCCTTGAAACATTTATCCTAGAATCTAGAGCATATGTTTGTCTTCTGGGGTGGCTACATGTACAATGTACATGTATATTGGGGTTCTTTTCAGTTACCGTTGTACCGGTGTACTGGTCTAACCACTACAAACTTTGCCGCACAACATTCACTAAAATGCGTTATTGTTTGTCAGATTGTGTCTGTTTTCATTCAGCAGTCTCACCAGGCATTTTGACTGGTCGTATTAACGGGGTAATTTTATAAAGAAAATAACGACTGGGGACTCGAAAAGGTGGTCGTTGGTCGTAATAATGGGGTAGTCGGATTAACAGGGTTTTCAGATAAGAAAATGAGTGGGCTTTTGTTCGGGGCCTCAAAAAAGTGGTCGTAATAACGGGGTGGTCGTATTAACAGGGTGGTCGTATGGCAGGGTTCCACTGTATATAAAAGAATAAAGCATAGTAAATAGTTATCTATTTAAAAGTTGAAAATCCCTTTCATTAATTATCCTTGATCTAGAGCATAATAATTAATTCTATGTTCTCTTCTGAGGTGGGTTAATACTGGGCACCAGTATACTGGTCTATGGTTAATTACATTCTCTGCTTTGTTTTCTCTTCAGATTTGTACTTCAACACCATTGTAATTACACTTGTGATGTCAGGAGAATAATAAATTGATATTTGGTTTGAATATAATTTATAACCTATATAATATATAAAATTGTTTGTTTTACTAATTCAGAGGGTGACACTTGATTGATGGTGTTGCAGTTAATCATGACACTAAAAAAAATTGTGGCCAGAAAAAAGGACCAAATAAATATTTGAAGAAAGATTTTTGAAATGATTGTGGTGGTTGTCTGCTGTATTTAGATTTTCATTGATCCTAAACAGTGTGATTTTAATTGAATGTTTAAAATGTTAAATGTTAGCACATGCTGTTAAAGTGTATTTTGCCCCTTATAAATATACATGTACATGCATGTGTAATTGAGCATGGTATGAAAAGTCAAGCCTTTGTTGGAAAATACATACTTTTGGTCTGATTCACACCAGTGTGACTCTTATGTCAATTCGTGACCTGTTAAAATTCAGGATATTCCAAATTTATTTTTCAAATCATGTACATTTTTATTTAAATTTATTTTTGTTTGATATTTATTTCCTTTTGTCTTTATTTTGTTTTAGAGCATGGTACTTAATGACAGTGCTAACTAATGACATTAAATTCAAGAGAAAGGAAAATGAAAAATTTTGTAATTTAAAAAAATAAATTAGTCACAACATGATAATTTAACAGTGTCGAGTTACTGTTCCTTCTAATACTGCTACCATATTTTCAGAGTTTAACATTTTGAGTGACTTAATCACTGGTGTTCTTTAGTATATTTTTTGTTCCAGGAATTTTTGACATCATCATAATTCATATTCACTGATACTGATAGGCGCATGTAAGTTGCCGAGTCGCTTCATGTGAACCATTGATTCATTGATATAAACTGTACATGTACATGTAAGCTCTCATTTACCTTCATATGAGGCTTTTGAATCCACTATTCTGAGCTATTTACATATTTCTCTGACTATGAATTTTTTTAAACAAATTGCATTACTGGGGTTTTTGATATACACAATTTAAACTCAGGGTTGTTGTCTGAGGGTGCATAATTGTTGGTTTCCCTTAGCAAAAAGTGTACCCTGCAAGAGCCCTGTGAGAGCCCTGTAACAGCCCATTTCCAGCCCTGTTTAGAGATTTACAGGGCTGTACACTAGCTGTGACAGGGCTGTAGCAGGGTCACAAGGTTACTTGAGTTCAAGTAAATAGGGTTGTGACAGGGCTGGAAGACTAACCATGCTAAAGTAACAGGGTTGTGACAGGGCTGGAAGACTACCCATGCTAAAATAACAGGGCTGTGACAGGGCTGGAATACTATCCATGCAAAAATAACATGGTTGTGACAGGGCTGGAAGACTACCCATGCTAAAATAACAGGGCTGTGACAGGGCTGGAAGACTATCCATGCAAAAATAACATGGTTGTGACAGGGCTGGAAGACTACCCATGCTAAAATAACAGGGCTGTGACAGGGCTGGAAGACTAACTATGCTAACATAACAGGGCTGTGACAGGGCTGGAAGACTACCCATGCTAAAATCACAGGGTTGTAACATTGGTGGGCTGTAGCAAGGTTGCCACCCACTTGAAATTACATAACATGCTTAACAAAATTGTTGAACATTTTAAGATCTTATAAGTTTTAAAAAAGCTCTTGCAAGAATGTTGATAAGATCTTAATAACAGAGTTCTAAACAAGATCTTACCTTTATCTTAACAGTATACTATCTTAATAAGATCTTACACTTACTTAATATAAATGAACAATAAGAACTTGCACAGTTCTTAATATGATCTTGTCACGATCTTAATGAAAACTGAGGAGAAAGGGGCAAGCGCTAGCATAAATAAACTAATACAATAAACAATTCTACATTTCTAATAACACAAGGTTTAGTCAAAATTTTTAGAATGAAAATCAGCGATATTAAAGTCGAACGACGTTTCGATGACTCCATGTCATCATTTTCAAGTTCAAAATACATAAATTATAGAATTGATTATATATGGGAAAAATTGTGTGAAAATTAATGGAATTTTGATGTGTTCAGAAAGTATTCAATTGTTATGTAAAGAGTTTGGCGCGAATGGAATCCGACTGCGTGTTAAGTTTTGGCTTCATGTTCCTGATAAACAGCATCTCGTAGATCAAACAATCCATCTTTGTGCGACATTTCTTTAGCACTGTAAATTGGTCTTGTAAATTAGTTGCATGCAGCTTGTGGTCTTCTTTCAAGTGCTTACCAATTGCAGAATATTTATGTTCAGCGATGCGTTTGAAAAGGTGTCGGGATGTGTAACCAACATTTCTACAATTCTACATTTCCATCAACAATTGAACAGCAAAGAAATATTTATTTAAAGCTTATAAGTTTTATCTTGAAAATCCAGCATGTGGAAAGCTTCCATTGACTATTTTGATGATATTCAGTTTTCCTAATGGAAAAATATATGTTACAAATACGACAGTTTACCTTTTGGAATGCTTAAGGTTGAAAGAAGAAGTGTGCTCATGTGCTCACTTGATCTAGAGCAGTGATGCCTGTTATTAATATAAGCTTACGAGACAGATGAGTGCAGTTCGAACTACTTTTAAAACTTCATCATCTTTCTCACAATAAAAATCCATAAACGTTCAATTCTATAGGAGGAAAATTGTCTTGGAATCCCCATGTACTTTTGAAAATGATTCCTGGATACTTTTTAGCCTACTACAGGCTTTTGAAATGAGTAAAACGCTCGACCACACACTCCACACAAGCCGCCATCTTGGATTGAATACTGGTTGAGAAGACCCTGGGAACGAGTTGATCTGTCCGCATGATGCCTCACTGGCAGTAAAATAGGCGCGTGTGATTTCAACGGTCAAATGCTTGTCAAATTATAAATACTGAGAAATTAACCCTGAAAATATGATGTTTAAAAGCTACAAAATCAGGACCTTCTACTTCAGAGAAAGAAAGTAAGTATAGATCATCGTAATGGCTTCTTGAAGTAAGACTTTAGATGAAGTATTTTGTAGTATTAAATCTGCTTGGTTTTTGATCTCAGTGTAATCAACGGTTGTTGGCTTCATTTAAACCAGTATTCGAACTTGATCTGAATCTTACTTCTATGCTTTTAAATGTAGCAGTCTCTGTGAAAGATTTTTATAATCACATGTTGCTTTGTGTTTTTGTTTGTAGTTTAATTGAGGCAGAAAGCCTTGAAGTATACAGTCACTACAGGGAACAATATGCTAAGTGGAAAACAATTCACAACCATTGTACAGTATTTTCAATCCCAAGTGGGATATGGCAGCAAGTAATCTTGAAAAATGACAACTGTGAATATAAAGGCCTTAAAAAATGGCACTAAATTAATATGTTACATAAGAAAAACCTACAATTGCAGTGATGAGTACAATAAATTATGAACAGAAGCTTGATGTTTCAGTTGGTCTTTAATCTAGTGTGCCAAGTTAACACTGTACTCGTATATATAGACATTGACAACAGTTAAAAGAAATGTTAGGTTGGTTAAAAAAATTATTGTTTAATTTTGAAATGTGTTGTTATAAACTTATAAACCTATACATACAGCAGCAATATTATTGTTGATAACAGCAGCCAGATAATTTTAAAAGGAATAAAACAAAATTAATAATTCCAATACAATTCCAATCAATAATGTTTTCTTTGATTTTGTGGCAATCTGCAGCAATGTTGGTGTGCCACATATATTTTAAAAGCAGGGTTGATATAAACCTATACAGGTAGTTACATGTATGTACATTTTAATCTACATGTATGTGCATGCTGCCAATTCTGGCAGAACATTAGTGCAGGGTTGCACTGGGTATGTAAACAAGCTGCTACAGGGCTGTTTCAGGAGCTCTGTAAAATGTATTGCTTTGAAATATGTGGCAGGGCTGTTACCAGGTTGCTACATGGTAGAAACAACCTTGCTAACTATGCCAATTTACGAGCTGTAACAGGGCTGTCTAGCTGACAGGGTTGTAAACAGCCTGTGACAGGGTAGTTACAGGGCTACCACATGGAATTACTATAGTAGAATGGGCTATACCATGACAGGGCTGTTACAGTGTTTGCTACAAGGTAGAAACAGCCTTGCTAACTGTGCCAATTCACGAGCTGTAACAGGGCTGTCTAGCTGACAGGGTAGTTACAGGGTTGCCACATGGAATTACTGTAGTAGAATGGGCTATACCATGACAGGGCTGTTACAGTGTTGCTACATGGTAGAAACAGCCTTGCTAACTGTGCCAATTCACAGCTGTAACAGGGCTGTAACAAGGTTCTTTTTACAGCCCTGTTGCAGGGCTCCCACAGGGCCCTTGCAGGGTACACTTTTTGCTAAGGGAATTGTGCTATACAAAGAACACTGTCAATTGGTTTTGTATCTACGATAATACATATATCTTATTATTAACCAATTGCGAGAGCCGTACTGGGAGAATCTTGACAGTACAGATCGAGTGCAACGAGGTCCATACAGAAAAGACTGAGGGCCGATATCCGAATATCGCGGAAAATATACCCGTAAAAAATTTTACTAACAAATTTGCATGATTTTCGCAATTTCTAAACCCCACTAAAACTAAAATAAGGGCAGTAGGTGGTATCATATTTACCATTTTTCCATTATGACAATTAAATTATATATTGCTTTTATTCCGGTTCCACTTGTAATTATAAAAGTAATATATAATAATGATAAGAACCTTCCCAGAATCCTTTGCGACTGAAAATATTTCAATGCCAAATAACTTTGTCAAATTTGAAGACCAGAACGATGTTACACCATAATATAATAAAGCTTACCATAAAATAACTCTCAAATCAAACTTAGTGCGATGACGTCATTATTCACGTGACCACGCCCAAAAATGCGTTTTTGTTTACTGTGAGAACAGGTCTCTATAGTAGTATAGTGTTTGGGGGTACGAGCTCATTTAAAAAATGCGCTCATACCACCCAAACACAATCCTACTTCCCAGCTGTTGGAATTAAATATTGGAATTAAATATTGGAATTAAATATTGGAATTAAATATTGGAATTAAATATTGGAATTAAATATTGGAATAAAATATTGGAATAAAATGGAATACTAAAATGGAATCAAATATGGGAATAAAATGTTGAAATCAAATATGAGAATCAAATATGAAAAACGACAGGTGTAACGACAGGTGAAAAACGACAGCCTAAATCGACAGCCTAAATCGACAGCCTAAATCAACAACTGAAATCAACAGCCTAAATCGACAGCCTAAATCGACAGCCTAAATCGACACCTTGGATCAACACCTTGGATCGACACCTTGCATCAAAATGGAATCCTATATTTAAATTATATTTTTGGAAATCTATATATTTTTTCATAAAATGTCTATCCATGTTATCCACCCGATTCACTTTTTAACTTCATGGATACAGTGCGTGACATTCTCGGAAAACCGGATGTCATTCAATAGGGGGTTCCCCAGGAAAATCAGTTATAATATTGCTTTTCAAGGTCATGAGAGAGTCGTATGATTTCTCTCAACCAATCATATGACGACAAGTATCATTATTATAAATTTTGTGAGTAAAATTCTTGAGTAAAGATTGTCAAAATATTTTACTCACAAGTATAATCTTTACTCAAAGTGGAAGATGCCGAAGTCTTTGTCTACCATTCAGAACCAAATTGCTGGATGTGAAAGAAGTATTTCAGAAGCATTGGCTCAATGCGCTGCTCAAGCTGGGGATAAAGATTTTCAATTTAATTTCAGTTTGAATTCTTTCGTAAGCGGTATCACAACTTTCGACCTTGACAATACAAGCGAGTCAATAACCAAAGTTATTGGATTGTTCACAGAGTGTGAGAAGATCATCGCTCTTGAGAAAAAGAGAAGAGTGTATACCAAAGAGTTGAAGAAAATTCTGAAAGCAAGAGAAAAGAAAGAAACGGTTAAACGTCTGACAATGCAGCATGCATTTAAGACCAAGGCAGCACCTCTCAAGATACCTTCACTACCTTCAACTCAAGATGATATGCAAGAATAGGAACTTAATTGATTATATTTTAGTGTCACCAAACCATGGACACATAACATAGACTGTGTTTGTGAATTATAATGACCGCCACAGCTGTGCCGTGACGTTATGTGGTAGGCAACATATAAATATAATCTTATATTATAGTATAGAAAGAATGAATTGCAATGATTTAATTCACGATGACTTGAAGAAAATGGAAGAGTCAAACATGCCCTTTTTGTGATCAACTATTGGTAGAAGGTGATAAAGAGGATGAGTCATGTTGTAGCAAACCTGATATGGGAGAGATAAATGGTATAAAACGTCTGTCTAAACTGTGGTGTAGTTGGTGGTTGTGTATATGCTTCTGAATATATAGATTTTCATGAGAATAAGTATAATATAAGACGAAAGTCAGTCCTATACATCGTAAATATCATATAAAGAACGTATAGACATATATGCTTTTTAAAACACAGGATTCACATATCACATCAAGATATAGTCAAAAATTAATAGTATGTTTAAGAAGATTGAAGGTGTTTTTACTTACGACGAAAGAAAACGGTCAATAAAATTTAACTTCATATTCCGAAAGCTATTTGAATTATTACAATCTCCATGTTATAAATATTTTGTCTTACCCAAGAGCTCGAAAACCCTGATACAATATAATGCCATATGGAAAAGATATATGTGAAAATGTGGCTTTGAAGTATATTGAAAGCAAACCAACAAAGCTTTGCAAGAAAAAAATTAAGAAATAATGTGACGTTTGCGGTACTGCTGTTCCGTGACATCATGATGCAGACAGAGATTTTACAGATTATTCAGATGTAAATTTCTCAGCATATTGCTTTTCGAATTTAACTACAATAGGGCACATATCGGATGATTATCTCATCAATAAGTTTCATATTATTTACAAACAGTTCGTGATCAAAATGACTACCTCTAAGACAAGATCTCAGTTCCACTAACGTCTTTTGATATGTTGTATAAGCAAATTTGACACATTTCAATTTTCCTTGGGTAATTTTTCAATTCAGCAAAGCTCTTAAGCAATAAACCGGATCCAGATATTGTACCCAAAATAACAGGATTCAAAGTGACACCACCGGCAATAGTCCCTGTGGCAACCAGCAAAGCAGAGTACCACATTTGCTATTATATTTAATCGTTTAAAAACCGATTAAATGCTTTCAAATAAAACACCACCATTTTTTATGATAAAATGAATACAATGATTTTATCTCATCGATTGTTTCTTTACTAAGTTCTTTATCAATATGATTGAATTGATAAATGCTCTCAATTATTTTTCTTGGCATATATATTATTTCAATTAGATTAAATGATTCATCATGGTATTCTATATTCGACCATTAACAATATTTTCTTCTTCTTATGACGATTCAGAAGGTTAATTCAATTGCTAAATGGCCAAATGCAAGCTTCAGATCTATATCTATTGTTTGAAAGCTGGGTCGTCGAAGGTGATGTGTAATTATTTTACGGTTTGAAGAAGGAAACCCGTGTTTTATTTTCAATTTGATTTTGGCATATTCTGCGGCAAATTTGAAATGTATTGCTTTTATTTGAACAATATGACTGTAATTAGGCATAATTTAATTTATCACAACCGTTAATAAAAAGGTATTATTACCATCTTTTGTGTTTAGAATGCCATGTAAGAAATGCGTGGAGTTTTTTTATTTGATTACCATTCAAGTCTAGATTAGTCTCCATCACCATATTACCATTTTCAATGACAAAAACCAGTATCGTAAACATCTGATGATACATCACTTTGACTCCCTTTAACACCATAAACAATCAAATACCCTTGCCCCTGGCTGGGACTTGAAGAGATCCGTCACATTTTAAATCTAAATAAATAAAATTCTGGTGGAGTAAGTGCCCATTTATGCATATGAATGATCGATCTGGTATAATTCTGAAAACTTTTTGTTGCTTGTTGTAAAATATTCAAAGACGTTGAAACCACATTCAAACTCACATTTGTCATTGATGGCGGAAAAAATTCGATTACGAAAGTAAATTCTCCTTCAGGCAATTTCAACATATTAAAACCGATTCTTGATGAATATTTCTTTTGAGAATTTATCCCGAGTTTTAGACTATAAGCTTTTTTGTTCAAAACTGTGCGGAGACCTGCTAAAATTGACAATTCCATCAATGATAATATTGTGTTCATCCACCGATTCTTTTTGTGTCTTCCATCAAATATCTAAAGAAATCTTTTTTGTTGTTTGAACTTGAATATGAGATTCATCAACATATTTCTTCATATCAATAGTTATCAGCGTGTTTGATTTTTTCTTTCAATTCCTCACTAAACAAAGGCAACATTGACGGCAGCCACCATTTCTCTTGGGACTGAGAGGAGTTGCCAGATTTTTTGATTTTATGATTTTCCATAAGCTATATCTGGCAAAGCATTTTATTTTCACCTAATACTGAAAGAG
>MU827979.1:0-17916 GCA_029204205.1 Desmophyllum pertusum
CTCCCTTCTCCCCCCCTTTCCCCCTCCCCCCCCTCCTTCCCCCCCTCCCCCCCCCCCTCCCCCCTTCCCCTTATTCCTCCCCTCCCCTCTCTTCCCCTCTCCCCCTTCCACTCAGAAAACTACGATATTTTGAACTGTGTTTGTTAAGCAATATTTTGTCATTTATTTTAGCTAAAAACAGTAACAATTTTTACACCTGCCCAAAGTGCTTGATTTTTTGGCGGATTTTGGGCGACCACCCAATCAAAGTGTTCACACTTTCTGACTCACACAAGTAAGGTAGAGTAGCACCCAAAATATATGAAGAGGGCCCTGGCCCACGGTCAGCCCATATTTTGCCCAAATCCTAGTCTCCCTCCCAGCCTAATGCTTGCTCAAATTACCCCATTCCCAACAGCAAAATTGGTGCCCCAAATCCCATTTTTCCAGTGAAAAAAAAGGCAAATCCCAGTTCCTATTTACTCTTCAGGACCCTATCCCCAGCACAAAAAAAATTACTACAGCTAAAAAAATACTCCATAACAAGGATAATAAGATAAAGGTAAAGCAACTTTATTTATACATGTCAATCTAAAAATGAAAATACCTCCTAGAACAAAAAAATAAATAAAATAACCCATATCACTCTGAATAAATGCATTCACACCTCCCCAACACAATATACATTTGAGGGGCATAAGGAACAATAAATGTCATACAAAAACATTGCAACACAGCAAAACAAAAAGGACAAAAACTGAAAGAAATGACCTACAAGAAAAACAATACCCTGCAGTACACCACAAAGAAAACTTAATCACACAAAACTTGCACCCAGTACAGTCTTTATTGACATACAGTGTACATACAACTGCCGAAATTCCTCAACCATGGAGGCCCACCTTAATGACCAAGAAACATAACTGTTGATCGATACCGCAGCAGACCACTGAGGGAACAACATCTAGTTGGAATAATCATGAGGATTGCCTGATGAAGACTAGCAGTATACACAAAGCAGTATAAACGTTGTGATCATTGACAACACCTCAAAGTGACTCTATCATGAGACAAATGATTAAATATTCATCTATCTACCTAGCCTCCTACGCAGACGCTCTTTGGGATCGTCACGCAATCTTTCCTCGCCACGAACGTTCGTGGGGGAGGAAAGATTGCGTGACGATCCCAAAGAGCGTCTGCGTAGGAGGCTACTATCTACCACGATGAACAATAATTCCCAAATCAGACAAAAAATATAAACTAATAGGTGTCCCTTTCATAGCAGTAATCTGGATTACAAACATATATATGAGTGTGGTAAAGGAGGTGTTCCCTTAATAGAGGTGGCCCGAAGTAGAGGTTCCACTGTATGTTGTAAACTTGTATAGGTGCATTTAATACCTATACCAGCTTAGAAAATGAGAAAAACCGCTTATATAACCTATAATCTTCATTTTAAGTATAATCAAGTTTACAAAATATTTCAAGGAAGGGCTTGCCTTACTTTTAAGTGCAGTGCATCAAAATGGTCATAATATTGTATCTTGTCTGTTCAAATCATTTGATTGTAAGCTTAATCATTCTCTGAAAAGTACAGATCACGTAGTTTACGAGTGAAAAATTCGATTCGTCATTTGTGCGAGCAATACATCAATTCAGGATTCCGTCACATTTTCAATTCGCCGTTAAAAGCACTTTGAAGAAATTCCAGGCTTCGAATAATAACACATAAGCTTAAACATTCATAAACGTGTAATCATATCATCGATCTGATTTTCACCTTGCTTGATATTCCAGCTCTTGATCTGTGCGCCTTGAGGCATTTCAAATTAATTTACGGTCCAACGTCAACTCCACCTCTTCCTTAAATTGCCGTGCATAATTTAAACAAGACGGGAAATATTTAACAGGCAATAATTTACGTTTCAATTCGAGAAGAAATAACAAAATAAAACTCCGCAAGTCGGCCATTTTGCAAGGAAGACTATTTCCGCCAATCACGACTAATGTAAGAATCATAAATCTAAAGACCAATCAGAGTGGGCGTTATATCAGCGTAGCCCAGGGTCTTCTCCGCGCCCAGCCGCCATCTTGAAAGCGGAGTAGACCCTGGGAAACGAGGTTGTGGACTTACGTTGATCCTGTGGCCAGGGGGGGCTAGCAGCGAGGCCTGGGACCTAGTATATATGATTGCACATTTAGAAATTTGGCCGAGCGAGACTAAGTACTGGTTGTTTAAATAAACATGGCGGACCAGGTGGTGTGCGCACTACGATCGCTATGCATCATGGACGGTATCCAAAATCTGATCATTTGTGCCAAGACTCTGTGGAGTGTGCATCTTGTGGGAAGCGACTAAAATCGACTAAAATCGTTAAATACGCCGTGAAAATCAGCGATTTTACTCTATTTTCTTTCGAAGAATTTTGAAGAACAAACTGCATCGAGTTCTCTGGGAAAATCAGTCTCCTCCTCTTGATAAATACCTTTTGTTCGTGATCCCGACTGCTTGCCTCTGAGCAATGGATGAGCTTCCATCGGCCTGTCGGGCAATAAACCATCGCTGTGTTCGATGATTCAGTCTTCACTTTTTGATTCCGGTTCACTGAGTCAGTGGCCCATCACGAGCACGAGCGAACTGAAGGTAAGACGGCCAGTTCGGTAATTTTGATTTCTGGGCTCCTGAAATCGATTTGATCGTTTCTAAATATTGCTTGCATCGAAACATAATTTTCGTCAAAAAGGTTAAATTCAATAGCTGATGTTCTGTCAAGGATCTTCTGTTGTATGAGTTGCATGCGTCTGCATGATTGGATGAATATTGTACTGATGCATTTCAATGTTTTATGTTTATTCACACTGAACCAAATAATAACAATACAGTGGATGCTTTGTTTGGGCTTGGCTGTTGCTGGCTGTTATTGTTGTTTTGAGGGTTTTGCGTCCTACATATTTTTTTATAAATTGAGCACCAATACCCCTGATCTTCCCTCTAACTCCTCAGTAATATTGGGACCTGTTAGCCTTACAATATAGGAAGTGATAAATCAAATAAAAGAAATACTGCAACTTTTGTATGCTTGTTGTCATTGACAGTTTTATAGGTATGATCCATACATCAGTAATATAGCAGTTTTATAGGTAATAAAAGGTATGAAACAGAAAATAGCATTTGTGTGTACAAAGCCTGATGGAGTCACCAGAGGGAGTTTGGGAGAATTTCATAGTTTCTGTTAGTTATTTCATGATTGCATCAGGCTATGTAACACATCATTGCCATTTTTAATTTCTTAAAACCTCCCCTGAAAACAGAATCACACATAAAATAAGCACATTATTGTTTATTAAAAATTATATAACAGTATATAGCATACTTCTGAACCATTCAGCTTCAGAGCTGCATTAGCAGGTGTAATGAGATGAGATCAGAAAAATAATTATATTAAGTCTCCCATGGTGTCATGCCATGAAGAACTAAGGGATTTTAAGAACTTATTTTTTAAAAGCCTGGTTCACACTTGTGAGATAAGCACAAGCATAACCGCAAGCATAACCACAAGGATGTTTACACTTGCTTTTAGCACAAGACGACATACACAAGCGCAGTGCTTTAGAAATTCTGATGAACATTGCATGATGGGAGTCACGTCAACAGCCAAATCTTGTGCTTGTGCTTATCTCACACCGGTTCATTCTCAAGTTTTCTTATGCTTATGCTTATCGTCCTTATTCGCACAAGTGTGAACCAGGCTTTAGGCCCGGGCTTTAAGGTGAACCCGGGGACAGTAATCTCATCATATTAAAACAGTCGAGGTTTTCAAGGTCCTGTTTAGCAGTCAGCCTCTATAATTTTAACTCACCCACACACCTTTTACAAAGTCTAAAACAGTGTATTTTGTTTTTGATCTGTATTCAATGGTCAAACATGTACATTGGAAATAATAAACACTTAGTCTTGAGCATGCAGACTGTAATGTTCACTAAAAATCTATTATATAAGAAAGAAAAAAAGAATCGGGTTCAGTCAGCTAAGCAGATGATCTGGAAATTCATGTTCTACATACATACATACATACATACATTACATACATACATACATGAAACTCCTCTCAAATTAACTTTCCTGAAAATCATTTCCCCCAAGAGTGGCTGGTTTTAAATCTTTCTTATTTGACTAAATTCAAACAAACTTCATGAAATCAACAATCAACACCTCTTGTTTTCCTTTTCAATATTTTTATATATTCATATATATTTTTGTGGCATCTTGAATGTTATGTTAAATCTCCTACATCTCACATGCTCATCAGGAAACCCTGAATAAAACATTGTCCATTAAATTACATGATTTTATAGATAAGCCTTTGATATTAATTATTACAAATAAGGAAATATTTTGAAAATTTACAAAGCTTGAGAATAATTATTATATAGATCTACATCAAAATATTCACTGCCTATGTACCAATATAAAGCATTTTAAGCAGAGCTGGTGGCCTTAGTATTGTTGGAGAAAAACCATTCGCCGCTATTTTGTGATCGCAAGGGTGACACTTCTGGTACGTGTCACGTCTTCGAAGCCATATTTACTACCAAAAACATGTCGGTTTAAATACGGAAAATCTGTGACAAAACGTGGGGCGCGATGGGGAGCGATTATACCTTGGCTTATAAAAAGCTTTCTAGAAACACTTTAAACCTTTTTTTACGGTCAATGGGCAACATAATAGAAATTATAGCTCTTAACAAAACGGGTTCAAAATTACATGCGTTTTCGGGATGAATTTTCGTGCTTCACGTTTTGGCTTGAAATAACACATATTGCTTATTTTGTTGACATAAATACGATCTAACTAAGTATTACTTCTTGTAACTGTAGAAAACGATTTCAGAAAAGAAATGTTTCTATCGATAAACAAGCACAAAACTTACTAAAATTTCTCAAGCTTCGCCGCCATCTTGAAAATTTTACATCCACAATGCGTAGCGATCGTAGTGCGCACACCTTTTGGCGATTCCACGTCCAAACATCTATGGGAACGATTCGCGTCGCTGTTTTAACTGAACATTGGTCATTGTGGGACACCATGGATGAAAATTCCACAGCAAACTCCCGTAGAGGTACGTTTCTCGAAATGATTGACAGATTTCTTTACTTGTGCGATCATGTATAGCGGAAAAGCGGCAAGATCAAAGGGCGCTGCCTGCCCCCCCTGCCTGTGGCTTTTCCTACATCCATTGAACACAGACAAAAGTTTGGTCATTGGTGTTAAGAAAGAACTATAAAAAAGCTTGAAGCTTTTACAGTTGGAATCCTGTCTCTGAGAGCTTACTGAATTCACAAAGCTTATGTTCTCAGCTAACTCCTGACACCGTACAGCTCTACAACCATTTCCAGGCCGGCTGCCCTTTTCATGTTTACCAGCCTCATTCCTTACGATATAATGATTTATAAAATTTTGTTTGTTTAACGAATGCTCTCATTGGTTACGAACCATTTTAAACACGGGTATGACGTCACGTAACATTTTGTGTAATGTATTTTATAATACAGTCAAACCCTTATTAAGCAGCCACCCCGGGGAAATGGAAAGTGGCCGCTTAATATGGGTTGGTTCGTCATAAATTAGCATAAGGCGTGGTAGAAAATCAAAGATTAGTAACAACGGAATCACGTCAAGATAATAAATCGTCACCTTCTATTTCGGACTCTTATCTGTCATCAGGTTTTTCAAAACATACATACATACATACATACTTTATTGACTTTCCCCAAGGGGGCTTTTCAAAGACAATATGTATTTAAAAATACTTGGTGAACCCTCATCTGGACGGCCAAAAGGTGGCCGCGGCTGCCTAATAGAAGTGGCCGCTTAATAGGGGTTTTATTTACAGTATTATACTGACAATAGTTTCAGGACTCTGCTAACTGACCACTTAACTGAGGGTGGCAAACAGAAAATGGTCGCTTTCTGCTCACATAACTGTGACGATCGATATTTGTTGTAAAATTGTTATTAGCACGTGCAGATCTTATATGCTGTGGATTCATATAATTATGCATCAGTTCTAGTTGCTCCGAGTTCTGTTAGTTTACCGATCGCTCGGTTTGCAATATGTTGGAATCGGTTTATTAAATCCATCTCTTTACAATAACCTGATGCAAACACTCGAGGGAGTGTGGAAGAATTCGAAAAGTGCTTATTTAAACCACCCTCGTCTGTCGCTCGGGTTCACATAAACTTTTTAATTCTCCCAAACTGTGTGTTTGCATAAGGTTATGTAAACATGCATGCCACCTCTCTATAACGACCAGGATTTTTTGTCCCAACTGTACACCGATAAATACACTTACTCTACATTGAAACCTCCCTACAACGGCCACCTCTCTACAACGGCCAGTTATTTCGGCCCCAAGGTGGCCGTTGTAGAGAGGTTCAACTGTAATCAAGATTTTAGAGGAAACTAAACGGGATTTTTTTTTCACACGTTGTGAACGTAGCGCCTTAACTTGTCTGCTTTGTCTGTTTCTTTTCAGAGCGAGGATACGAAAGGATCAAAAGCCAAGAAATCCAAACCCACAGCAGGTGGAAAGTTCAAGAAACCCAAATAAAGCAACGTGTGTGGTTCAGTTGTCAGTGAGAGCAGTTACAAATACGTCCAGATAGTTTTCACCACTGCCGCTAAATACTGAGCGCAACTTCTTAAGTTGTCATTTTGGGGTTTTATCTAGAATGAAAAAGCAAACAAAGAAAACATCAGACCGAAAAAAAATAGACAACGCGACTTGTATCAAAGAAAACAATGACGTGATCTCTCGGTTTTATGGCGAACACAGCTTCTAACGATAGATTGTCTTTGTATTTCACTCAACTTTGAATTAACAGCTTATGCTTAATCCTCAGACAGGACAATGATGTTTTACAAGCGAGTAGTCCTTTCTTGGTCACATTATTACGATAATAAGCCGTTGGCCGCTTATTCATTATTTTGCGTTTCAAGAGACGTTTGGGCTTATAGCTGGAAGGTATTCTGCGTCTGAAAACATTTTAGTGCATATAAGAATATCACATGTTATAATCCATCAAAATTTTTCTCGCGCGCGATTGGTCTAAACATGTCACGTGACGCAGCCAAAACTGGGGAATATCCGGGTGATATTCCCCAAGTGATATTCCCCAGTTTTGAAAATTTGCGTTTCACGTTCGCAGGTTCAGTTTTCGTCTCAAATAAATTGCTAAATTAAATAAAACTGATTGTTTTGAACAGACTAGAAATATTTTTGAACGCCAACAGAATTATTTTGATGTTTAACAGCTTGGCCGACCGAGATCTTCCACGGCAAAACAGAGCGGCCTTGTGAAAAAATATTTGAAGGATAATAACTACAATAGCCTCCATTTGGCTTCAAAAATATGCTCGGATATTTGTCCTTGGACATTATCTGTTCCTCGGAGCTCACAGTTTTCCTCGAGCTTCGCTCTCGGAAAACTGTGAGCTCCGAGGAACAGATAATGTCCAAGGACAAATATCCGAGCATATTTTTGAAGCCAAATGGAGGCTATTGTTTATGTAAAACTCTAAACAAAAACGATAGGAAACACAATACGTTCAAAGTCTCAGGTCTCTAAGCATACTGTATCGACATGAAATACAGAACAAGCTCTACAGTAGGGGGCTTATAATCGGAAGAAGTTATATCTTTCTTGAGCTACTAAGAGTAAAGGTTGATGCTATCAAATTTTAAAAAGTTTGCTTCTTGCTTGCTTGCAAGCTCACCGCTCGGGAATTTTTCTTCCACCCTTCCCTTCCCTCTCTCCCCCCCCCCCCCCCCCCCCCCACAGCTAATCCCCCGAGCGGAGAGCAGACACACAGCTGCAACTAATTAAACAAATATATTGTTTTTCAGTTATAAACACGGGTCATGTTTGGCACTCCTCACAATACTAAGTCTACTAACGGAGATGCCGTTGTCTGCTATTCTATCAATCAATCAGAGTTATAAACAAATAAAGGAACAAAAAAATTCAGCTGAAATGGCCGAGTTTATTCAGTGTTTTTTAAGCCACGACGTTTAATGCGGACAAGTCCCAAACAGTATGAAACAGGCTCTGTGAAAACGGCGAGTGGAACAGTAGACTGCGAGCAGTCCCTCTTTCTTTCTTGATATCGAGCGCGAAGCGCGAGTGAGCGGAAATCGCAGCGGAAGTGAGTCACGAAGTGAGAAGAGCGCTGACTCACTTCCGCTCGGCCCATCTCCCGCTCGCTCGCGCTTCGCGCTCGATTTCCGCTCACTCGCGCTTCGCGCTCGATAATAGAAAGAAAGAGGGACTGCTCGCAGTCTAGTGGAACAGTGCGTGCCGACCCTGAGTGTATAAAGAGAATGTTTTGTAATTTCTCACCGCCCGTTATTTTATGAAATTCCCCCCCCCCCCCCCCTCCCAAAAAAAAATTTAAAAAAAATGCACAAATGGAGGCTATTGTGCTTATTATCTTCAAATTTTTACCCAAGGCCCGCTCTTTTTAGGAGATCTTCGCCAAGCTGTTTAAACGTCAAAATAATTATGTTAGCGTTCAAAAAATATTGCTATGTGTGTTCAAAACATTCTATTCAATTTAACAATTTATTTTGGACTAAAACTGAACGTGCGGACGTAAAACGCAAATTTTGAAACCTTGGGGAATATCATCGATTCACCGGATATTCCCCAATTTTGGCTGTGTCACGTGACGTGTTTAGACCAATTTTTTATTTGAGGATTATAATCCGGATTCTTATTCCGGAATAAGGTCAATCGAACGCACCCTAAAAAGCGGGCTGTTTTCATTCAGAATACATACATATATTAAAATTGAAAGAAAAAAGGTAATTTTATATCAATCAATCTGTGTCCTATGCCAGGAGCATATTACCCCGGAGCATGCCCCGGAGCCTCTATTACACCATGGGCTATTTTAAGAACCGTTCTCCCGCGAAAATATTTCCATGTAAGTCCGTGGACAATAAACGATAGGCCCCAGGACTCGTTTTTGAAACAGAGGCAAAAGGCAACTCGGAAATGGCCTATTATTGGATTCGGTTTTCGCATGATAGCGAGAATTATCAAGGCCGAGGTTTGTGTTATCGAAACCGAGGCCTTGATAATTTCGCTATCATGCGAAAACCGAATCCAATATTAAATTGTTTTATTATACATTTTTGAAAAGCCTAAATCATCATTTCGGGCTTAACTTTGCAGCGTTTTGTCGCTTTTTCCTTCGCGGTTTGTGGAGTGTTTTAATTTGTTTTTCGTTGCAGCTACACGTGCATGACGTCAATCTAGATGCATTGTCTCTAGTTTGACGCGTAATTACACGCATAAATCCCAGTGTCAACCTCGTCCCCAGCCATCTCCGCTTTCAAGATGGCGCGTGGGCGCGAAGAAGAAGAAGAAGACCCTGGCGAAGAGCAGGTCAAGTGACCCCATGAAACTAAATATCTAATATCTTTCTTCGCGGATGTTAAGGCCATGGGGTTCAAGTTAAACATCCGCGAAGAAAGATATTAGATATTTAGTTTCCCTACATTATTTTATTCTATTGTTTTACTGTCAATCTATGTTATCTCTCTGACGTATTTCCGTTATTACGCAAAAACTGTTAGTAGCTACTATATAACACGTATATCAATGTAAAATTTCCTCATTGTACCTGAAGAAGACTGGTTTGGCAGTCGAAATATAGTACTTAAAAAACTTAAAAATCTACGTTGTATCGGTCTCTGCTTACTACAGTATATTTTCACTTGTTTTAGCCGATTAGATCACTTGTTGATCCAACGTACACCAGCAGGATTGTCGTCCACGGTTTGCTTGCTTGAAAATTTTATAAACTAAAGCCTGGTTTCGGCTGTCACCAAGACGGGGACGCAGACAAAGGGACGCGTGTTTGGGGACGCGGGGACGCGGGATCGGGGACGTAAAATAACAAAATAAAAAATAATAATAATAATAAAAAATAATGAAATAAAAATAAATAAAAAGAAAAAAAATTATGAACCAATGAACCTGGTGCTGAAACGTTTTTAGCTGTAGCTTAAAACGGTTGCTATAAACATTGCGTACTCTAGCGAGCACTCAGGCGATATAAACCTTCCCGCAATTTAACTACTTTCCAGATTACATGGCTGATTTTTAGCGATGACTTTTCAAGAAAAAAAAAAGCGATCAATTAAATTGTATTCAGGTCGATCCTCCACTGCGCGGGCTTAGTCTGAGTATCAGGCTTTTCGGGGGGGGTGGGGGAGCGAGCGGAAGGAAGGCCTGATACTCAGGCTACTACGCGGCGCTCCACTTCAGGGCAGCGGTATCTTTCCCGACGCGGGGTGTTTTCGTGGAAAGGGACGACATTTGGGGTAATAATATATTTTATTTCTATTTCGACACTTGGTAAGCTTCAGTAAACATGCATTGTAAGGATAACACTATATATACTTTAAAAATTCCAAACGCTGGTTGGCCAGTGTTACGGTGGTCTAGTGGTCATGATTATCGCTACATATGCGATCGGCCCGTGTTCGACCCCAGCTACACCCTCTTTGAATTATATATAAGTTTACTTACTTCCATCCTCGTCCCAGGGCTCCTCGTTTTTTTTCGATGAATCGTCGTTTTCTCATGACTATCAATTTTTTCTCTTATTTTGAGTCTAGCAATCACCTTCTTTCTATAAAATAAATATAGACTAATTTCTATTGCAGAAGAATAAATAATCACCGGAAACGTGAACTTAGCTAATAAAAACGTTTCTGGAAGCTGATATTGTAAGGAACAAGAATTTTCGAAGAAAATATAAACGGGCTTTTTTTATCAAGCAAGCAAGCCGTTTTACCTGACTTTCTTGCTTGAAATCTATCAGATTAGTCACGGCAGTCACGCTGAAGTCTGATGTTTGCGTATAGTGCCTACTGTCAATTTTCTTGCCTCTGAGCAGGTCTTTGAAGATCATTCCTCAATATTAAAGCCAAAGTTGAATAAGAGGAAAAAAAACACGACAACATAGGTACGAATCGGTGTTGAACAATCAAAATCGCAGACGTTCCGCGTTGCACCATCATCATTCGCAGCTATTCCATAGTCACAGTTCGACAAATTGCGTGGGATTCAAAATGTGATATTGTAAAAAAAAAAAAAAAAAAACGATAATGGTTGTTATTTATAAAATCTTCTGCATACAAGGAAGTGAATTGCTGCACCAACACGAAAAAAGTAGTGTATTTCACACTAAATAAACAGCAGAGTTATTCATGTTCAAATCAAAAGTAATAGCTTGATATTGAAATTTGACCTAACGAGCGAACCCTGGTTTATCACAGACGTTGCGAAAATCTCTCTCAAGTCACAGTTAGACGTGACTCCATGTGACCCCATGAACGTAATCGTCCCTTATTTATAAATCTGCATTTCTCCAGCACCAGTTTCAGTGTTTTTCTCAGAAAAATATACGGAAAAGCACTGTATTTCACACAAAATGACAATTATTTAACAGACAATATCATAAAGTATCATGTAGGCAACACGGATGACAACTGGCGAAATCTAACGTAGCTTGATAAACACCCAATTGACCTCTAATGGCGCTTCCAGTGTATGTGATGTACGTACGCGACCTCACAGACAATCTCTTCAAGTCACGATTCGACGTAGGACCCTATGACGTAAATCGTCCAAATATAACTCTGCACGTCTCAGCAAGTTTCTGTTTACATATTATCTGCGAGTCTGAGTGCAAGTTTCTGTTTTCCTTTTCGAAAAGAAATGTATTTCACACAAAACTAAACAGGACAATATCTATGACCCTGGCGAAATGTAAACGTAGCCCTTGATAAAAATTGATCTAATGGCGCTTCTAGATGTATGTGATGTACGTACGCCACCACACAGACAATCTCTTCAAGTCACCGATTCGACGTGACCCTATGACGTAATAGTCCAAAATATAAATCTGCCAACGTCTCAGCAAGTTTCTGTTTACATAAATCTGCGAGTCTGGGCAAGTTTCTGTTTTCCTTTTACGGAAAAGAAATGTATTTCACACCAAAACAAACAGAGACAATATTATGACCCTGCGGCGAAATGTAACGATAGCCTTGATAAAAAAATATTGATACTAATGGCGCTATAAGTGTGTCCAACCTAGTAGTGAGTACAATGATTTCATATATTTGACGGAGTCATTAACTCACCGACGTGCGAAAATCCTGTACGCCGCTCCGATGTGTTTACGCGGTCCTAAATTAATATTTATTTGGACCAGTTCCAACTTTCACATAGGCTCGATTTCCGCCGCTCTCTCAGAGATCGGGCTTCGTTCTTCCCGATAAAATCTTTCACAAGGCGAATACATTCATATATATTCATACTCCCAACCCCCCATAACAATTCTAAACTCTCCTCCTAGCACTTTGGCCGGAGTTGAGGCTATAGGTTGAATCACGACAACAAAAAAAAACTAGAAGCTATTTTACTAACCGCGGCTGGGCCCACAGGCCCACGCCCGGTCTAATTTAGGGTATAACAAGGTCCTCCCGTTCCTAAACGACATCCCGGACCGCCCTTTTTATTTCAACATTAAAGTTCCCTTAGGATAAACAACCAATAGGCAAAGTTGAAATGAAAAATCTATTGTAAGTTCTATTTCCGATGGAATAGACCTTAAACGCTGACAAAAAGAAGATGAAAAATTGTCAAAAATTCGCCACGCATCAGCGAAAGCGCCGCCATCTAGTCAAATCAGAGACCCGCAAAGGCATTTCTGGGAAGAGAGACGTTCACTTCTTCTCTGTATTATACTTGTCTTTTTTCTCTTTTTACTTTCATAGAAATTAATCTAAGTGTCTGTCTAAAATGGCAGCTACCGTTTACGGAAGGGAATGCAGCGCCGCGCAGTAAGCCTGCGTGTAAAATGGGGTGGCGCGATTTTTTTATTGAAAAAGTTGTCGATTAACCACCAGGAGTTCCCGACTAGAGTACGCAATGTTTATAGCAACCGAAACGATACTAAACTCCAGCTTAAAAAACGTTTCAGCACCAGGGTTCATTGGTTTCCATAATTTTTTTCTTTTTTTAAAATTATTTTTTTTATTTCATTTTTACGTCCCCGATGCCGCGTCCCCGATCTCGCGTCCCCAAGTCCCGGTTCTCGCGTCCCCACGCGTCTTCGCGTCCCCAAACCACGCGTCCCTGCGTCCCCGTCCCGCGTCCCCGTCCCCATTTTGGTGACAGCCCCTGGTTTCCATATAATCGCAGCGATCGTTGCGATCATATGGAAAAGTTGGAAACCACACTTGCGATCGTTACATAGCAGCATAAAGAAACTAAAAATTGTCATGTTTCATCTTCTTTAATTAAACCTAGGCCGGCCCTCTGATCTTTCGATGAGATATGCCTCTCTAGCTTTTCGTACACTGTCACGAAAGAAGGGCAGACCCTTTAAACACCTAGGTTTAAACTAAGGAAAGATGAAACATGGACATTTTTTAGTTCTTTATGCTGCTTCATTAGCTTTATTCCAATTTTACTTTTGTGATTATAGTATCATAGTTGTTATTGTTACCGTTTTTTCTGGTATCATTTATGGCATCATCAATTCATGTAGCATTATTCCTAATTCATATTATTACGTTTCTTTGAATTTTTCAAAATTCAAATTTAACGTTTCTTTTAGTACTATTTTTTACCGTTGGTAAACTTTAAGCCGTGTTACTTCAATTTTATGTTATGTATAATATTATATCCTCCACATTTCAAATTCTGTAATGTTACTGTAGTTAGAGTCATTCTCTGTAAGACCCTGAAAAAGAAAGCGGCGTGCCTTTTGAAAAATGCGTATTTATTCGCGTCTAATTCTCATAACGTTTAATCAGCCTTGCGTTTGTTCGTCTATAAATCCTAGTGTCTGTAGTTATGACGCGTCAATTCTGTGCCAGCGTGGAATTTAATAGCCGTATGCTCTCAGCCAATGGGAATAGAGATTAATAGTGAGCAAAATGTATAATAATTCTCGTGTTTCACTGTCACGCCAAAAATAAAAAAAAATCGAAACCGTTCAATGAATGAAGTCAAAGAATTGACATGTCATTAGAATAGATAATGAATAAATAAGGAATCATGTCCAAGTCTCAGGTCTGTGCGGTATTCCGTACTCGAGTTATTTGTCAAAATGTTCCACACAAATTTATAGAGCTCAAGTATGGATAACGCCACGTTGCTGTCCCTCTCGAGGGCGCACCAACATGGCCGCCGGAAATAGGAAAAAAACATCTGCGAGTTCCCTTTTGCCAGAAAGGCGGTTTGTTTTCCTTTGCGAACTTTCGAATATTAAGATAAATATTTCCTCCTTAAAACTTAAATTGTTTAGGAATGCTGAAAATCACCCGAAAGAGCCCATGTCTCTAGATACGAAACAGCTCTGTCACGGCCGCTCCTGCTGGATGTCACGTACGATGAAACCGCGGAAATTTAAACCGTTCGATTCACAAAGGGAAGCATGAGTTCGAGCTAAGAAATTGTGAAAAGATATATATTTAGGTAATCTTTCGTTGAATGAAGGTAAAAATTCTGTAGGCCTTGCCCCGGTTTTTGACAATTTTAGAATTTGATGACGTCACGTGAAACACCAAGAATAGGGATAATTCGTAGTCACGACATTCCGCCGTTCTTAGGTTTATTCCACGTTCCTCTCGTCCATATGCTGGCTTTATTTTTAATCTGAAACATGAATGACGTTTCTCGTGCTCGCAACCTGTCTCCACCGCTGAAACAAGGGTAAACGAAGACTCTGGGAACGAGATGGCCTCGCAACGGGTGATTTTCGCGGTAAAAGTAATTCTAAAAATAGCTCAAGGTGTAAAACTATGCAGGGTCCTAGTCACAATAAGCGGACGTGGGTAAGATGCGAGGCTCAAGGGTGATCTGCTCATGTCTATGAATAAACACGTCAGATAACTTACTGATAACACCACATTGCGGACCAAGCTAAAGATAAGAGAACACCGTCACGATATATAAGCGGTATTGTGTTACAAAAGGACTCAATTTACGAAGGGTTTGTATGGGAACGTAACGGTTATGTTTTTACTCATCTAAAACAAAACCGTTGCGATCTTCACATACAAACCTCTTACCGTAAAAAGCTCTATTAAGCCCCCGGGGGGCTTATTTAATTTCAGGCCTCACGAAGGAGGGGGGCTTATTAGAGAGGGGGGCTTATTTCAAGAAAATTCACATTAAACTTTACTATTACACCACTAACTAAAACAGAACAAGAAATGGGTTATGTAATGAGAGTCTGACAAAGGAAACGTCATTTATTACCTAACTCGACGATAGTTCTGGGAATATAAGACCACGTTTCAATTTACAAAGTGACTGTGAAACGCCAGAAAATATATTGCACTGAAAAGTCATTTACCTCAGCCTTACGAAAGGAGGGGGGAGCGGCTTATTACAAAAATCTGACTTCCAAAGGGGGACTTATTAGATATGGGGGGTGGATTAAATAGAGAGGGGGGCTAATATATTGGAACGGTGTACTCTTATATTTAGCTTGGGCTGCCTGTGCTGTCCTTAGGCTGCCCAGATCAGTGACGTCGCTAGGAACATGTGCTCAGTTGTTAGGAGCTTCAAGACACCAAACACTCCCACTCCATAGGGTTGCAGTTAGGTGTTTAACTTGTGTCAGATTATTTTCAATTAGTAGATTTCACTTGTTCTTCTTCCACACTTCCACGAGAACTTTGTCCATCTTTATACACGACGGCAACCGGAAGTTGAATGTTCTCTTTTGACTCTTCACCTGAAAACTCGAAAGCCCGCCAAAAAACATCATATCGGTCCGCGTATCGGGGCAGTTCGTGTCAGATCGTAAACTTCGGGGAACTTCGGGTAAACGCTTATTGGCAGGTATACAAAGCCGAATGACCTGTGATGAGGTTGTGCTGTTTTGCAGCTGCGTAGCTGGAGAGCTCCGTAGAAATAGTTTACTACTAACTAGTAACATCAAAGTCTTCTGACTCTTGGAGTGATTGAACGAGTAAGTTATTATGATCTGAGAAGCTTGAGTTTAATATTCAACAGTTCGGTAAGTTTTATATTTAGGGCTTGTTCGCGCGCATGAAGCTAAAATTTTATCGACAAGTAAGCCTACATCGTTCAGCTTTGAGGCTGGTCTAGGTATGCACTAAATATCATGAATGAAAAATGTATTGCTAAACCACCAGTTGATAGGGAAACGTTCGTGTGAAATGCAGAACTTTGCAGCCGGCTACAATACTGAATGATGTTTTGCCGCGTCTACACGACGTTAAACGTTATGCCTCAGCTGATGCTGAGTTAAAAAAATTATACGGGTAACTAGCGGCCATAAATTATTTATGAGTGCCGTTTTCTCTCGTTTGGAAGTGCCCATCAGATCAGGGCCGGTTTGTTCAAGTGCCAAGATTAGCGTGGATTTTGATTTCAGTTTGTAAGACTTTTCAGTGAGGTTTTCTGTTCTATATTTTTGTCCTTCTGCATTTGAACTTGACTAATCTTAAACTTTACAAAACATTAGTTAAGTAGAGAAGAAACACGTTTATTACAAGAGAAATGGAAAGCTTGATTAAATTTTAATTCCTGGATTAGCGTTAATCGGCTTTGCGAACAACCGGGCCCTGTAGGAGTTAGCCAAAACATTGAATTAGATTATCTGCAGGGCCTGTGTTACATGGAGACAAGACGTTGTCCCTTGTAGACTGGGTTAATGTCGTGGAGGATACCTGGCCATGAATAAATTCATAAGGGCAAAATTTTGGTAGGGGTGTTACTTTTTGCAGTTGAAGATGACACTACCGTTTCTTGCTTGACTTCCTTCCAGGTAGGCACTTAATTTTTATGGGAGTTTCAAACGCCATTTGCTCCTGTAGCGTGTGCCCACCCTAACATAATCTTGGCCCAGTTGTTCGAAAGCCGATTAAATATTACGCTTAAATCAAGGATTAAAACGTTAATTGAGGTTTTAATTTTTCTTGTAAAAAGCAATTGTCACTGTTAATATTTTTGTAAGAGTTTGACATTAGTCAAGTCAAAACTGAAGGAACAAAAAATTATAAACAGAAAATTTGACTGAAAAGTTACAAACTGAAATCAAAATTCACTGCTAATTCCTGGATTAGCTTAATCGTGCTTTTGAACAACCTGGTCCTGGAGATTTTTATGGCATTTGAGCGAAATGTGGAGTTGAAAAACATAATGCACAATAATACAACATATGCACAGTAAAAATACAGACAATTTACCTAATGAAATAGTATTTTAGAGTGCAAATACGCCACCAAAACGAGTGGCAAAAATATGGAGGACCGCATTACACTCGTCTTAGTCCCCCTCCCCTGACTGCGACGCTTTACGGCAAAACATTGTTTGAAAGCCTTATATTATAGGAGAAATCGTATGTTATAAGGAGAAACTTGTGGTTGCATTTCTCTGTGAATTATACTAAAAATAATTGTTGAATGTCCAGCGAACCCTTTGCACTGCACTAGTCGCCAATTTGGCGACCTGTTTGGAAAAATGTATTCGCCAAACATTTTTTTCACAAATCACCATGGCGACCAAAATGGTCGTAGCTTGGAGCGCTGGGCCTAAAGGCTCTCTCACGGGGGATGGAAAGAGATATTATGCCATTAATCAAATCAAACATTCGAGTATTGGATTGAGTCTTGTTTTGAAGTCCTCAATTCTTCATTTGAAGAGGCGGAATATTGAAAGGAATAATGAAATCAAATTTGCAATAATGAAATTCATTAATTCACTCTTGTCAGGAAACGCTTGAACTGTTTAGACTGATATTTCAGGGTGCTAAGAATTGAGTGAAAACTTTCTTTTGCATTTATATAAGAGCCCGGGTCGACCTTTA
>MU827980.1:0-17768 GCA_029204205.1 Desmophyllum pertusum
GCATCAAACGATTCATTAGAGACAACGGCTATTTTATCGTTTGACCGCCATAATGCCTCGTACTTGGTGTCACGTGACCTCTTCAGGGCAGTGGAGAGTGAAAATGTAATATTTGTAATATAAAATATTCAGCATCTCTTCCTTATGTTTTTGTCCTTTTATCTGTTCTTGTGTTGAAACATTCCACAGCTAGGGGCTAACACGAAAACCTCGCGGTTTATTTAGCCCCTAGGCTCTAACTCTTTGCTACTAAATATTATTTATATAAAAAAAAAACACCTGTATTTTCCTTTACTATCATTTGTATATTTTTATTTTATAATGAGCTAAATAAAAGATTGTTGTTGTTGTTGTTGAAGGGACTTGCACTGTGCAAAATGCGCGCCAAAACTATCCCACAGTCACAGAACAAATTATGAACTATGGTGAAATATGTATAGGCAAGTTTATGAAAGACCAATTAGATCGGGTGGTTAGTAAAAGTCATTACATTACAATCATATACCTCTTCAGATATTCATGTAGCCATTATTCGGGTCGTCACGCAACGCTTCTGCTGCGAAGGAGACCACTACTAGACTTGGTCTGAAATATGGTCATTACTGAAACTAAAAATTGTTGCGATTAATATACGGACGTTGAGCCAAGCAAAGCCTGATACGATTGAAATTGTGCACTGGGTCTTTAATATGAAATAAAAATAAAAACAACTAAGAAAAATTGATCTCGATTTCATTGACACACAGTCGTTTCGCCATTTCGTGTTTTAAACACGCCCCTTTTGTTGCCTAGTAACGGGCACGCCTGCGATTTGATCTGCAAGGTTTCCAAGAATCGCTGCCAAGGTTTCTGAGAATCGCCGGACGAACGCCGTGTTTTTGCTATGCCACCGGATTTTGGTTTCGATTGGAGTTCGCTCGTCTCTCGATATCTGTAATAAATTGTAGCGCTCTGTACTGTTTTCCCCACTTTTCCGTCCGAATGATCTGAAACCACCTCGCTTTTGTAGGTAAAATCTTCTTCGCAATATCGGATCGGCGAATTTATATTTTCAGACACAAGTCTTCGCGTCTACAATGAAAACTAAGCCATATGTTGATCGTACTTTGAGAAATTCCTGAGTCGTCTTTCCTTTTCCTGTTGTTGATAATGGATTTAATAAAGCCGGGTTTTTTTCACAAATGACCCGTATATAAATTTGTTCGATAAACAAACTTGGAGTAAAAATTGTTATTCTTCAGCAGCCGTTCTGTTTCTACATTTACGTGTACAAAGATTTCGTCGAAGTTAATGTTATTAAGCAAAGAAAAGGGGGTTAAAAAAAAGAACGGCCTGGATTCGAACCGAAAAAAAAAAGGACCATGTAGGATTTGAACTCACGCCCTCAATCCCGAAGATCAGATTTAAAAGTTAGCGCCTTAAGCCATTAGGCCACGAGCGCGCTGTGTGACGTCATGCCATCCCCCAACTCCACAAACATTTATGATCGTAAAGGCCACACGAGAATTGCTCTCGCGTGAGCTCATGGGGGACAGAATTATAAACCCCGCTACGCGAGGAATTACTCTAAACCTTCCGAGAAACTGACTCCTCCTCATTACCATTTATCTGTTTTGTATCAGAAAAGCTATGTCGTACAAGTAAAGAAATCACAGTTATTGTAAAGCTGCTGATCTAGATAGAGTACTAGTAATACGTGACTCGCATGGGTCCTCGCGAATCTGTGATGGGGATTAATTATTGTTGGGGTGTGAGGGTAATAACCAGGCTTTAGAGATCGACTGGAGCTCGCTGGTCTCCCGACATCTTCCCTTTTATACTGTTGACGGTCTTCTTTTCTCGACGAACGACTGCCCAGTGGACGAGTAACTTGCGTGACACCGCTTAGAATATGTCCTGGATTTCGGACAACAGATTTGCATCAATTATTATTATTTCATGCAAAGAACATTTCCTTTCTTATTAAGGAAACATTTGAAAACATATTTCCTTTTTTCAACGCCGTGAATAAGCCGCGAATATATTTTTACTGTGAAGTCTGTGAAGCATATCGAATCGAATTGAAGCCGTGTTCTCAGATGTCAAACCGGTAAATGTACAATGTTGATCGCACTTTGAGAAATTCTTAAGTCGTCATTCATGTTCCTGTTCTTGATACAGGATTTAATAAAGCCGGGGTTTTTTTTGTTCTAAATTCTCCGCACTATTAACGTCCAACAAAGTCACTTCCCATATAAATTCGGTCGATAATTCGATCGATAACCAAACTTGGAGTAATTCTTGCGGCTCCTGTTTCTACAGTTACGTCTAAGTCAATGTTATTAAACAAAGAAAAGGAAAAAAAAAAAAAAGAGAGAACGGCCCGGATTCGAACCTAAATAAAATAAAAAAAATTAAAAAAAGGACGCTTTAGGATTTGAACTGTCGCCCTCAATCTTGAAGATCAGATTTAAAAGTTAGCGCCTTAAGCCATTAGGCCACGAGCGCGTGTGACGTCATGACATCCCCCAACTCCACAAACAAACAATTAAATAAATAAATAAATAAATAAATAAATAAATAAATATGACCGTAAAGGCCACACGAGAATTGCTCTCGCGTGAGCTCTTGGGGGACAGAATTATAAACCCCGCTACGCGAGGCCTTCGGCCTCGCTTCGCGAGGAATAATATGTAGTAGTAAAAATTGTTGTGTGTAATAGCGAAAGGAATCATGTAAGAGTATTGTAAATTGCCGCATTGTAATAGTATTGTAGTATGTATTGTAAGTAATGTCATTTCTTTTGTATGTATATGTGTTGCAATTAAAAAGAAAATGCATGTTATTATCAACAAAATACTATAGGAACAAAAACAATAACAGGAACAATTTGGTCTTTTTATCGATCTTCAGCTTCAGCGCAGTTCATAATACCGGAAGACGAAGAAGTTGCGGCCAAAGTAGCGGTGTGCAACCCTCTAGTCTCGTTATAGCAACGCCAAAAAAATGAAGCAGAATAAACAACAAAATCAGTGTTTTTGTGATTTCAAACGTAAGAATAAATCACAGAGTAAACAAGAAATAAATGAATGAACATGTTAAAATCTTTTAAAACCCCAGAAAAACCAAGTGGAACGCGACGAACACTCCGCCTGCACTAGATGCTAAATCGACAATAAAATGCCTTAACGATTAACGCCGGTCTCGTATTGTTTATACTAGATAGCAATGCCATCTTCAGTAATATGTTGAAACAAATACTCCTTTGGATTATCGATTGTTATCGATTTTTGCCAATCTTTAAACAATCGATAAATTTTTTTCTGTGAGTTCGATTGTTATCGATAACCGATATCGATAGCAATCGGCGATTGATATCGATTGTATCCATTGATTTCCGATATCGATTTCTATCGATTGACTACGCCTGGTCAATATCAATCACATCCCTGGAAATGAAGTAGTCATTTGCATGCATGGTACTTTTAAATTTTATTATTATGCGTATTCCCCAATAAATTATTAAGTTGGTTGGCTTTCACCCCTAAGAGGTACCAATTCTAAGACAAAACTAATTCTTGTCATATTTTTTCCAGTACCCAAAAAGGTACTGGAATACCTCTAAAAGGTACGACGATCTCCCCCGTCACTTTTATATCGGATATCCCTTCTAGGAGGTAACCCGGCTAGCCGGGGCACCCTCCGGCTGATATTGCAATCGAAAACTCAAGACAGTTGACTTTGGCCTGTGTATGATTGCATAATGTGGGCTTCTGAGATATTGAGAAGAGACTAGATTTTTAAATGAATGTGGAAGTTCCTACGAGATAAACAGCAGAGCACATTAACC
Source organism: Desmophyllum pertusum (assembly GCA_029204205.1). Taxonomy (NCBI): domain Eukaryota; kingdom Metazoa; phylum Cnidaria; class Anthozoa; order Scleractinia; family Caryophylliidae; genus Desmophyllum; species Desmophyllum pertusum. The sequence continues at coordinate 3,830 of MU827980.1, forward strand.
CCAGTTTGGTAGGGGGAATTGTTATCAGAAGTTAATCCCGCTACATTTTATTTACTTCTTATTAACCGAGCACGAGGGCCATATGGGGAGAATATTGCCCAAGGTCTTGCTGCTGTGAGGTCTTTACAAGAAAGGCTGAAGGCGATATTCTCCCCACTGTACGGTCCTGAGCTAGTGAGAGTTAAATAAGAAGTTTTTTATATGGCTCTTCCTAACATTTTTCCTGGCAGCCCTGTTGCCCGCGCTTTGCCAGCCAGATATTAACATCGCTTATAACATAATGCCCGTGGGCATTACGGAAAAATCCGTCCCCGAGTATTAGCCAATTGCAGCACATGTTATATATTTACAAGAGTTATTTATTAATTAATCTTTGGCTCCTTTTTGAGAGAGGGAATGGTTATATTTTTTGTATCAAATGTCAGGGGGTTTGGGGTGTAGGCTTCAATGTTTGGAAACTTATTAACATACTTTTCTTCACTTTCCAAAATTATAGTTCAATAGTTTTTCAATAGCAAGATTCTCAGTTGCAAGGTTTACTCACTTACTTGATGGCCACTGTATGTCTGATGTAATTAATTTGGAAGTAATTTAGAACGTTTTCAGTAAGTAATTAATATTTTATAAATTTTTCTTACTTTAAGAAATGAGGGCATGAGAGAAGACACATATCAAGATGTCTAAAGAAAGGACATGTGAAAGAGGGAACTGTCAGCAGAAGCCAAGAATGCAAACAGTGTGGAAAGTGTTTTGCCCACTCAGGAAATTTGCATAGACATGAAAGAGTTCACACCGGGGAGAAGCTTTATCAATGCAAACAGTGTGGCAAGTGCTTTAGCCAAGCAGGACATTTGCGGACACATGTAAGAGTTCACACAAGGGAGAAGCCTTATGAATGCAAACAGTGTATCAAGTGTTTTTCTCAAGCAGTACATTTGCATAGACATGACAGAGTCCACACAAGGGAGAAGCCTTATGAATGCAAACAGTGTGGCAAGTGTTTTAGCCAAGCAGGAAATTTGCAAAGACATAAAAGAGTCCACACATGGAAGAAGCCGTATGAATGCAAACGCTGTCGGAAGTGTTTTAACCGTACATGTCATCTAAGGAGACATGAAAGGGAACACACAGAGTGGACGCGTTGCACTCGCACTCAACCAGCCAATAAGAGTACCGTCTGCCATAAAAAGAGTAAAATATCTACAGCAACATCCACTTTGCAAGAATTCGAGCCAGGCATTTTGAATGTTGGATTTGTCAGGAGAAGTTAAGTACTGAGTAAAGCTCTACTTGATGATCACTACGATAATCATATGAAACATATATTGGAATAAAGAAGCAATCAGGCTTTGTAAGCATCGGTTCTTTTGTTTTTGTTGTGTTAAGGTTGTAATGATTGGCAAAATACAAATTGACATGCTGTCTTTATAGATAAACATGGGTAATATATTCTTATTTAAAGTGGGAATATTATTGATACATCGTTGTAAGAGTCTATTGTTCTGTTTGTGTTCTGTTGTAAGGCCAGGAATGATCAAAGCTGGTGTTAAGTTATATTTTTCTAGCTAATGATATTTGTATAGGCTTCTTATGCGGGTAAGAATGATAAGGTCACTGAACAGAGAATTGTTAAAAGCGAAGGTACATTATGGGTGTACAGGAAAAGCAGTTGTTAGTGGAGTTGAATTAGATTGTTTTAGGAAAACATTTGTTGATGTCTGTCGTTTCTTGATTGGCGAGATTACAATGAGAATAATAAGGTAAATGGAGACACACACAATTGTAAGAAACAAAGCTTCACAGGAGAATAAAGAGTTGTTTGTGTTGAAATGAATTAACTTGAATTGGTTCAATGTGTGTTGATGCCTTTCATGGCCACAATCGAACTTCACAGGGTAAATCCACAGTTTTGAATACGAGGCAAACATGGCGCTAATTAAAATGTTTCTAGGGAGAAAAACTAAACATACGGTGTTCAATACTTTCCGTCATTTTTGAGTTCTGGAATATACACAGCCTGAAACTTACTACAAGAGATTTTAATTTGCTGATTAAAATATATCTAAAGATTGCTAATCGAATATAAGGACAGTTCTCGTAACTCATGGATGTGCTGCTCGCGCGAAACCCAAACAAGAGAGCCTGCTCGCAGGCTAATGCACTGGGAGGCGCGCAGACGTCTTTTGTTTTCCATGCATGTTTGCGTAAAATTATGCCAAGACAAGCATTTCACGGAAAACAAGATAAATGTATGAAGAATGTATCAAAAGCGGATTGCTTGATTTCTGTAACATCTTCATTCCTCAATTGCCTTTCATACAACTTTGACTTGTTTCGGCAATAAAATTTTCAGACACGATTTGTATCTTCACCAGATACTGGCTGTGCCCATAAAAGTTAACAAACCCTTTGGCTGATAAAGACTATATACTATATATTATATACTATATACTCTATACATACTATATATATAGTGCATTTGAAACACAAACGTTTTTTCGTACGTCGTTCGTAATCTGTTTCAATTTTCTCCATATATCTGCAGAGGTCTATAAACTAGAGGTTTCCATATCTGGTATTGTGTCTTGTGCCATCAGATTCGCGTGTAAGCCATTTTTAGATCATTTTCCCGCGAACCAGTAGCCAATCACGTTGAATCATTTTTAATGGACGCGCTACGCAAAGCCAGCTACTTTTTCCAGAGAAAAGCGTCACGGCAGGTTGGTATTTGTTGGTATTTCATCGTTGAAGACATTCAACTGTTGTTAAAAATAAGTTACGAATGAATTTTTTTCTTGAAATGCTTGACATAGCTTAGAAAAGAGATTCGGATTGTGCTGAACTTGATCACATTTTTTGCAACAGCTGTTATAGTTCACCACAATCCGAATCTCTTTTCTAAGCTATGTCAAGCATTTCAAAGAAAAAAATTCATTCGTAACTTATTTTTAACAACAGTTGAATGTCTTCAACGATGAAATACCAACAAATACCAACCTGCCGTGACGCTTTTCTCTGGAAAAAGTAGCTGGCTTTGCGTAGCGCGTCCATTAAAAAATGATTCAACGTGATTGGCTACTGGTTCGCGGGAAAATGATCTAAAAATGGCTTACACGCGAATCTGATGGCACAAGACACAATACCAGATATGGAAACCTCTAGTTATAGACCTCTGCAGATATATGGAGAAAATTGAAACAGATTACGAACGACGTACGAAAAAACGTTTGTGTTTCAAATGCACTATATATATAGTATGTATAGAGTATATAGTATATAATATATAGTATATAGTCTTTATCAGCCAAAGGGTTTGTTAACTTTTATGGGCACAGCCAGTATCTGGTGAAGATACAAATCGTGTCTGAAAATTTTATTGCCGAAACAAGTCAAAGTTGTATGAAAGGCAATTGAGGAATGAAGATGTTACAGAAATCAAGCAATCCGCTTTTGATACATTCTTCATACATTTATCTTGTTTTCCGTGAAATGCTTGTCTTGGCATAATTTTACGCAAACATGCATGGAAAACAAAAGACGTCTGCGCGCCTCCCAGTGCATTAGCCTGCGAGCAGGCTCTCTTGTTTGGGTTTCGCGCGAGCAGCACATCCATGAGTTACGAGAACTGTCCTTATATTCGATTAGCAATCTTTAGATATTTTAATCAGCAAATTAAAATCTCTTGTAGTAAGTTTCAGGCTGTGTATATTCCAGAACTCAAAAATGACGGAAAGTATTGAACACCGTATGTTAGTTTTTCTCCCTAGAAACATTTTAATTAGCGCCATGTTTGCCTCGTATTCAAAACTGTGGATTTACCCTGTGAAGTTCGATTGTGGCCATGAAAGGCATCAACACACATTGAACCAATTCAAGTTAATTCATTTCAACACAAACAACTCTTTATTCTCCTGTGAAGCTTTGTTTCTACAATTGTGTGTGTCTCCATTTACCTTATTATTCTCATTGTAATCTCGCCAATCAAGAAACGACAGACATCAACAAATGTTTTCCTAAAACAATCTAATTCAACTCCACTAACAACTGCTTTTCCTGTACACCCATAATGTACCTTCGCTTTTAACCAATTCTCTGTTCAGTGACCTTATCATTCTTACCCGCATAAGAAGCCTATACAAATATCATTAGCTAGAAAAATATAACTTAACACCAGCTTTGATCATTCCTGGCCTTACAACAGAACACAAACAGAACAATAGACTCTTACAACGATGTATCAATAATATTCCCACTTTAAATAAGAATATATTACCCATGTTTATCTATAAAGACAGCATGTCAATTTGTATTTTGCCAATCATTACAACCTTAACACAACAAAAACAAAAGAACCGATGCTTACAAAGCCTGATTGCTTCTTTATTCCAATATATGTTTCATATGATTATCGTAGTGATCATCAAGTAGAGCTTTACTCAGTACTTAACTTCTCCTGACAAATCCAACATTCAAAATGCCTGGCTCGAATTCTTGACAAAGTGGATGTTGCTGTAGATATTTTACTCTTTTTATGGCAGACGGTACTCTTATTGGCTGGTTGAGTGCGAGTGCAACGCGTCCACTCTGTGTGTTCCCTTTCATGTCTCCTTAGATGACATGTTACGGTTAAAACACTTCCGACAGCGTTTGCATTCATACGGCTTCTTCCATGTGTGGACTCTTTTATGTCTTTGCAAATTTCCTGCTTGGCTAAAACACTTGCCACACTGTTTGCATTCATAAGGCTTCTCCCTTGTGTGGACTCTGTCATGTCTATGCAAATGTACTGCTTGAGAAAAACACTTGATACACTGTTTGCATTCATAAGGCTTCTCCCTTGTGTGAACTCTTACATGTGTCCGCAAATGTCCTGCTTGGCTAAAGCACTTGCCACACTGTTTGCATTGATAAAAGCTTCTCCCCGGTGTGAACTCTTTCATGTCTATGCAAATTTCCTGAGTGGGCAAAACACTTTCCACACTGTTTGCATTCTTGGCTTCTGCTGACAGTTCCCTCTTTCACATGTCCTTTCTTTAGACATCTTGATATGTGTCTTCTCTCATGCCCTCATTTCTTAAAGTAAGAAAAATTTATAAAATATTAATTACTTACTGAAAACGTTCTAAATTACTTCCAAATTAATTACATCAGACATACAGTGGCCATCAAGTAAGTGAGTAAACCTTGCAACTGAGAATCTTGCTATTGAAAAACTATTGAACTATAATTTTGGAAAGTGAAGAAAAGTATGTTAATAAGTTTCCAAACATTGAAGCCTACACCCCAAACCCCCTGACATTTGATACAAAAAATATAACCATTCCCTCTCTCAAAAAGGAGCCAAAGATTAATTAATAAAATAACTCTTGTAAATATATAACATGTGCTGCAATTGGCTAATACTCGGGGACGGATTTTTCCGTAATGCCCACGGGCATTATGTTATAAGCGATGTTAATATCTGGCTGGCAAAGCGCGGGCAACAGGGCTGCCAGGAAAAATGTTAGGAAGAGCCATATAAAAAACTTCTTATTTAACTCTCACTAGCGCAGGACCGTACAGTGGGAGAATATCGCCTTCAGCCTTTCTTGTAAAGACCTCACAGCAGCAAGACCTTGGGCAATATTCTCCCCATATGGCCCTCGTGCTCGGTTAATAAGAAGTAAAATAAAATGTAGCGGGATTAACTTCTGATAACAATTCCCCCTACCAAACTGGGGTTAATGTGCTCTGCTGTTTATCTCGTAGGAACTTCCACATTCATTTAAAAATCTAGTCTCTTCTCAATATCTCAGAAGCCCACATTATGCAATCATACACAGGCCAAAGTCAACTGTCTTGAGTTTTCGATTGCAATATCAGCCGGAGGGTGCCCCGGCTAGCCGGGTTACCTCCTAGAAGGGATATCCGATATAAAAGTGACGGGGGAGATCGTCGTACCTTTTAGAGGTATTCCAGTACCTTTTTGGGTACTGGAAAAAATATGACAAGAATTAGTTTTGTCTTAGAATTGGTACCTCTTAGGGGTGAAAGCCAACCAACTTAATAATTTATTGGGGAATACGCATAATAATAAAATTTAAAAGTACCATGCATGCAAATGACTACTTCATTTCCAGGGATGTGATTGATATTGACCAGGCGTAGTCAATCGATAGAAATCGATATCGGAAATCAATGGATACAATCGATATCAATCGCCGATTGCTATCGATATCGGTTATCGATAACAATCGAACTCACAGAAAAAAATTTATCGATTGTTAAAGATTGGCAAAAATCGATAACAATCGATAATCCAAAGGAGTATTTGTTTCAAACATATTACTGAAGATGGCATTGCTATCTAGTATAAAACAATACGAGACCGGCGTTAATCGTTAAGCATTTTATTGTCGATTTAGCATCTAGTGCAGGCGGAGTGTTCGTCGCGTTCCACTTGGTTTTCTGGGGTTTTAAAAGATTTTAACATGTTCATTCATTTATTTCTTGTTTACTCTGTGATTTATTCTTACGTTTGAAATCACAAAAACACTGATTTTGTTGTTTATTCTGCTTCATTTTTTTGGCGTTGCTATAACGAGACTAGAGGGTTGCACACCGCTACTTTGGCCGCAACTTCTTCGTCTTCCGGTATTATGAACTGCGCTGAAGCTGAAGATCGATAAAAAGACCAAATTGTTCCTGTTATTGTTTTTGTTCCTATAGTATTTTGTGATAATAACATGCATTTTCTTTTTAATTGCAACACATATACATACAAAAGAAATGACATTACTTACAATACATACTACAATACTATTACAATGCGGCAATTTACAATACTCTTACATGATTCCTTTCGCTATTACACACAACAATTTTTACTACTACATATTATTCTCGCGAAGCGAGGCCGAAGGCCTCGCGTAGCGGGGTTTATAATTCTGTCCCCCAAGAGCTCACGCGAGAGCAATTCTCGTGTGGCCTTTACGGTCATATTTATTTATTTATTTATTTATTTATTTATTTATTTAATTGTTTGTTTGTGGAGTTGGGGGATGTCATGACGTCACACGCGCTCGTGGCCTAATGGCTTAAGGCGCTAACTTTTAAATCTGATCTTCAAGATTGAGGGCGACAGTTCAAATCCTAAAGCGTCCTTTTTTTAATTTTTTTTATTTTATTTAGGTTCGAATCCGGGCCGTTCTCTCTTTTTTTTTTTTTTCCTTTTCTTTGTTTAATAACATTGACTTAGACGTAACTGTAGAAACAGGAGCCGCAAGAATTACTCCAAGTTTGGTTATCGATCGAATTATCGACCGAATTTATATGGGAAGTGACTTTGTTGGACGTTAATAGTGCGGAGAATTTAGAACAAAAAAAACCCCGGCTTTATTAAATCCTGTATCAAGAACAGGAACATGAATGACGACTTAAGAATTTCTCAAAGTGCGATCAACATTGTACATTTACCGGTTTGACATCTGAGAACACGGCTTCAATTCGATTCGATATGCTTCACAGACTTCACAGTAAAAAATATATTCGCGGCTTATTCACGGCGTTGAAAAAAGGAAATATGTTTTCAAATGTTTCCTTAATAAGAAAAGGAAATGTTCTTTGCATGAAATAATAATAATTGATGCAAATCTGTTGTCCGAAATCCAGGACATATTCTAAGCGGTGTCACGCAAGTTACTCGTCCACTGGGCAGTCGTTCGTCGAGAAAAGAAGACCGTCAACAGTATAAAAGGGAAGATGTCGGGAGACCAGCGAGCTCCAGTCGATCTCTAAAGCCTGGTTATTACCCTCACACCCCAACAATAATTAATCCCCATCACAGATTCGCGAGGACCCATGCGAGTCACGTATTACTAGTACTCTATCTAGATCAGCAGCTTTACAATAACTGTGATTTCTTTACTTGTACGACATAGCTTTTCTGATACAAAACAGATAAATGGTAATGAGGAGGAGTCAGTTTCTCGGAAGGTTTAGAGTAATTCCTCGCGTAGCGGGGTTTATAATTCTGTCCCCCATGAGCTCACGCGAGAGCAATTCTCGTGTGGCCTTTACGATCATAAATGTTTGTGGAGTTGGGGGATGGCATGACGTCACACAGCGCGCTCGTGGCCTAATGGCTTAAGGCGCTAACTTTTAAATCTGATCTTCGGGATTGAGGGCGTGAGTTCAAATCCTACATGGTCCTTTTTTTTTTCGGTTCGAATCCAGGCCGTTCTTTTTTTAACCCCCTTTTCTTTGCTTAATAACATTAACTTCGACGAAATCTTTGTACACGTAAATGTAGAAACAGGAACGGCTGCTGAAGAATAACAATTTTTACTCCAAGTTTGTTTATCGAACAAATTTATATACGGGTCATTTGTGAAAAAAAACCCGGCTTTATTAAATCCATTATCAACAACAGGAAAAGGAAAGACGACTCAGGAATTTCTCAAAGTACGATCAACATATGGCTTAGTTTTCATTGTAGACGCGAAGACTTGTGTCTGAAAATATAAATTCGCCGATCCGATATTGCGAAGAAGATTTTACCTACAAAAGCGAGGTGGTTTCAGATCATTCGGACGGAAAAGTGGGGAAAACAGTACAAGAGCGCTACAATTTATTACAGATATCGAGAGACGAGCGAACTCCAATCGAAACCAAAATCCGGTGGCATAGCAAAAACACGGCGTTCGTCCGGCGATTCTCAGAAACCTTGCAGCGATTCTTGGAAACCTTGCAGATCAAATCGCAGGCGTGCCCGTTACTAGGCAACAAAAGGGGCGTGTTTAAAACACGAAATGGCGAAACGACTGTGTGTCAATGAAATCGAGATCAATTTTCTTAGTTGTTTTTATTTTATTTCATATTAAAGACCCAGTGCACAATTTCAATCGTATCAGGCTTTGCTTGGCTCAACGTCCGTATATTAATCGCAACAATTTTTAGTTTCAGTAATGACCATATTTCAGACCAAGTCTAGTAGTGGTCTCCTTCGCAGCAGAAGCGTTGCGTGACGACCCGAATAATGGCTACATGAATATCTGAAGAGGTATATGATTGTAATGTAATGACTTTTACTAACCACCCGATCTAATTGGTCTTTCATAAACTTGCCTATACATATTTCACCATAGTTCATAATTTGTTCTGTGACTGTGGGATAGTTTTGGCGCGCATTTTGCACAGTGCAAGTCCCTTCAACAACAACAACAACAATCTTTTATTTAGCTCATTATAAAATAAAAATATACAAATGATAGTAAAGGAAAATACAGGTGTTTTTTTTTTATATAAATAATATTTAGTAGCAAAGAGTTAGAGCCTAGGGGCTAAATAAACCGCGAGGTTTTCGTGTTAGCCCCTAGCTGTGGAATGTTTCAACACAAGAACAGATAAAAGGACAAAAACATAAGGAAGAGATGCTGAATATTTTATATTACAAATATTACATTTTCACTCTCCACTGCCCTGAAGAGGTCACGTGACACCAAGTACGAGGCATTATGGCGGTCAAACGATAAATAGCCGTTGTCTCTAATGAATCGTTTGATGGCCCACTGCGTAAAATAACGCGTGTCGTGGTCCTGAAATTACACGATACGGACCCGTATTCTTCGAGAATACGGACAAATCCGGTGATATCGTGCTCCAGACACGCGACGTGTCCACCGCGTGTCAGGACCCGTATTTTCCCCGAATCGGACTTTTTCCGTGGCATGGAAAATCCGATGTCCGGGTACGTCATTGAAACTCGGCGTGTCAAGGCCCGGAAATTTTCTTATTCTTCCGGATTTGCCGAGAATGAGGGCGTACCGTAGAACGAGCACAGTCGATCAAGTTGCGCATTTCGCATCTCATCCTTACAAAATTATTATTTGCTTTTCTTTAAATGATTGTCATCGACGGAATTCCACGGTACGAGACGTGTCACTCAGGATTCCTGTCCCAGATATTCCACGGTACGTCACGTACCAAAGAATTTCAGTGGACTGAAATTCCACGGTACGTCATGTGCCAAGCAATTTTTTACCCGAATTTTCATAGACCGCTAAAAGGCACCAGCGTCTCCTGTTTCTACAGCAATTCCTTGTATCCTGATCCCTTTCCCGACCACCGATTTATAAACGCGTCTTTGCATAATGAAGAACAACATTTGCTTTTGAATATAACACCTTTTATTGAACAGTCATGATTGTAAAACTACAGTTGTGTACGGCAAAATGCCTTTATCCTTATGATAATATCATTTTCAAAAACTTTGCCTCAAGTTCAATAAGTAATGTCAAGCTGTTCACATCATTTACTGAATGCTAGCAAGAAAGTATATTGATCACATCACATGTCTCCAGTGCATTTCAAATTCTTGCTGTCACTGCAGTTCCTCAATAACAATACATTTAATAATATTGTGGTCTTTTCTTGGATAATTTTCACATCAGCCATCAGCATGCCTATCAAAGAAAAAGAAGAAAACACAATTTCAGCGAAAAATAAAGTAAAAAGCACTGAATTAGTGCAACTGGGGCAATATGCCTTGAAGGGTGTGGAGAAAAAAATGTTTCCAGGAATAGTCAGTGGTCAATAGAAATACTCAACAGTACAGAAATGTAATGTAAATGGTCTGAACCCTGGGGTCTCAGTACATTGTACTTTCTTGTTTAATGCTATCACCCAGGGCGCGAGGGTGGTTTGGTGAGAGTAGTCGTAAGTACTGAAAAGGATTGTTGTTGATGATGATATTTCACCAGGTGAGGACATGGACCCCCCTTTTGGACCGGGTCCATGGATCATTTCAGTACACTGTATGGACCTTGTCCATGGAACCCCTATTATTCTTACCCTCCATCCCCCCGCCCAAAAAAATTGAAATCAATAATAATCAATAAAAAGTAACTACTGTTGAAGCTCTTGTTGCGACCACTCTTGTAAGCGACCAAGCCCTAGCTACGACCACCATTGTGAAACCCTATTTGAATTGTCATTCAAACTCTGTAATTAAAAGCTCTCATAAGAGACCGCTCCTGGCATCTGTAAGCGACCGCGACCACTTTTGGGAATTACCAACTGGTCGTTTCTTTTGTTTTTAAGCTCTCGTAAACGTCCACTTGTTTATGAGACATTGTATTATTTGTAATCATCTGAATAAGAGACGTTTTCAATCTCTGTGAGTGGTCCAGCCTCTATTGTTTCAGCGGCATGGTCACTTAAAACGGCCCATTCTTGTAAGTGACCAGCACTAGTTATGACCACTTTTTTGAATTCCCAAGGTGGTCGCTTACGAGAGCTTCGACTGTAATAAGCCCATGTATTACATGTACATGTATTTAATTTGATTAAGTTTGACTGACTTTAATATTACATTACGCTAACTCAAAGTAAATTTGTTTTCCCTTCAGGTCATTTTCTTACTAATTTTACCCTTGATAACTTGAACCTTATTTGATGAAGTGTACAGTGACTCAACATTTTGGATGGGATGCTAGTCCATCACTAGTAACCACCCATCAGTGCCATCTTTACTGTCAAGTTGCCCAGACCAGTTCATCAGTGCCCATTATTTTAAACTTCTGAGTGGAGAGAGGAAATGTGAGAGTACATGTGTGTAAAGTTTTGTGACCGACATTTCGACAACTTACAAGTTCCAGATGAAAAATAATCATTTTTGGTATTTATGTAATTTGAGCTCGAGAGGATTACATTGCATTACATTGCATGTTCATGCTGTATTTCAAAACGTCTCATGAAAAGAATTCAAGACTTTTTGTTTCATGAATGAGTTTGTACTTACAGTTTTTTGACGGGCTCTCGCGCGAAACGTCTCGAGAGAAACAAGACTTGTCTCACAAGAAATGAGACGAGACAGTGGTAACTTACTTTTGAGCAGTACTGTAGGTTGTCGAAATGTCAGTCATAAAACTTAACTCTCACATTTCCTCTCTCCATTCACAAGTTTAAAATAATGGGCACTGAGGAACTGGTCTGGGCAACCTGACAGTAATGATGGGTGGTTACCAGCGATGGAATAGCATCCCATCCAGAATGTTAAGTCACTGCACACTTCGTCAAATAAGGTTAGAGTTATCAAGGGTAAAATTAGTAAGAAAATGACCTGAAGGGGAAAAAATAGTAACTAAACTCAGTCAACCTTCATCAAACAATAAATTACCGTAGGTTTCATAGGGTTTGGTAATCAACTACACTGAACTGTACATGTATATAGTAGATCAATCCAATCTCGTTCCCAGAGTCCTCATTACCCTTGTCCAGCGGTGGAGCGGCCAACAAGGACCTCTGGGATAAAGCGATCCGCCATGACCGGATTCTAGGATTTCCGGCTCTACTACGCATATGTTCGACCCCATGTTTCAACTAACGGACGCCAAGATTCTTGGACTTCCTGTATTACTGCGCAAGTTAAGCGCAAGTCAGGCGGATCGCTATATCCCACTGAGAGGTCCTTGTTGGCCGCTCCACCACTGGACAAGGGTAACGAGGACTCTGGGAGATTGAACTCAATCAAACACAATCAACAATCTTAAAAACATACATGTACAAAATCAAATATACCAGATACATTTTACAGTACTGTATATCCACAGTATTTTATAAGGTGTGTTGCTATTAGCCCGAATGTAACCGGTTTTTGATATTCTAGACCATACATGCTAAGATGGATATACAGCCCCGTAAATTTGCATAGATGCATTGTATTATGCGCTGTGTAATTACTCTTGCCCCCTATGCCAGGAGGCTACTATTGATCATCGATATGTACTTTGTTGTTTGGCCATGTTCATATGAAGTGATCATTCAGCTAAGCGTACATGTACAATCGTATTGACCTATGTTGAGGTCTTCCACTACATAAGCAGTAAGACAAGGGCGCGAAACAGTGCATTTCCAGAAGCTCTTGATCATTTATAGAGAAAAAAAAAACCATTTCTTTACACAAACTCTAACAAGGTTTGAAGGCAAAAAAAATTTCACCTAATTCATCTACTACTGTACACCCTTAACAATAAACTGCTCTTCAACTAAGTAAAGCCATTCGGAGCACACTGAACGCCTTTGGTAAGAGGAAACTCCTGGCAGCACCGATCGGGCATGCAACCTGTTTTCAAAAAAAAATTAGCCCTTCTGGCGCAACGCCCCCCAAAGTAGAAGAAGCAGGGTAACTCACAAACAGGCGCTTGCGCCTATTACTGTGTACCCATAAACCCCTGGTCCCCTAGTTCCCATATTAATACAACGTAAGAAGCCTAGACCGCCAGACCACAAACAACCACGGAACTTATGCCCCCTACTCTCTTTCGCCAATAGCTGATGTCGGGTACTTTGACGTCCCCTACTAATCTTTGCTCAATGAGAAGGTCGATTCACAAGGACAATGGCCATTCTAGACACTAATGCACCCAATAGACGCCTATTATCAATACTGGAACTGGCAGTACAGCGGTATTTAGCCACCAAGTCAGCCATTGAATCTCGTCACTCGTAACCTAGTTATTTTAAAGAACCCTGGTTTGTGCGCTTCCAGGTGCACCCGAAGGCAACATGAGCCCTTAACCAGCGCCTGCACAACAAAGCAAGCACCCATCTGCTCCCTGCAGCGATCCCCTCAAAATTACAAGTTGAGGGGACCGCCCGGGAACATACATGTAGGGGATTGTCTTGTTGGCAACTGGTTGGTTGGATATGGTTGCCAAAATGTAGCAAAATTCGATAAAAATAGCATTTCCATTCGATGAAATATATTTCCATTCGATAAAATATATTTCCATTCGATAAAAATATATTTTCATTTCATAAAATATATTTTCATTCGATAAAATATTTTTTCGATTCGATAAAATATATTTTCATTCTATAAAATATATTGCTACATTTCGGCAAACCATAAAAGGTTGGATACCCCAGCGAGGCACAGTTGTCCATCCGCAGTTTGAAC
>MU827981.1:0-17657 GCA_029204205.1 Desmophyllum pertusum
TCCCCCTCCCCCCCCCTTCTTTTTTCCCCCCCCCCTATCCATCCTTTTTTTCTCGCCCCATACAACGATTAGGGGGTAGAAAATTTTGTTTCAGCCATGATATCGCGTAGGATGATAGGTACATCAACTTAGGTTCACTTACTTCCCAAAAATGAGCACCATTCCCCACTGAAGGAAGTTCCGGACCGACAATTGATTCTCACAAAGCATGGCGCGGAGAATCTCTTCCAACACTTCACGCGCAAACAGCCCTTCATCGTCAACAGCAGCCTGGAAACAAGCGAGAGAGCGCCACGAGAATCACTTGCCACACTCTGTGCTTTCGTCTGTGCGAGTACGAGTTGATAGTCGAACGTCGTTTGTCCACTGTCACCTCGCCATGCTTAGTGATTAATGCGCGGACAACTCGCTGTAGAAGCCTCGAGTCGCGCGCGTTCCCCGGGTATAACGTCATTAGTATGTTCAACGCGTTCACTCGCACACGCGTGTCATCGCGGAGCTCGTCCACGTTTAGGGGGCATATTGTGCCCTCCCTCGCCAAGCCGGCGCATGTACTCTAGCACATAGTTAGTGACACGCATTGTCTTTTTCTCTCGTGGACCAAAGACGAAAGCTTCTGTGATAAAATCTAGGTGAACTTCCAAGCTTTGTTTGCAATCTTCTTCATTGATTTGAGCTGCTGGATTTGAACGGCTTTGGTTGGCCCAAAATTTACAGCACGGCTCAATTACGTGATTCAGAATTCCCGGTCGGTCTTCTCCCAGCGCCAACAGCTCGCCCCAGTACTTGCGCACTATTGCAGTGACGGGTGGTCCTCGGACAGAACCAGGAGACAGGGGTTAAAAATCACTTGCGCCATTTCCTTTAATGTTCCCCAGAACCACGCATGATCGCCCTTATGCCTATCCTGAAATGTCCACCACACAGACTCCAGAGCCTGCGAGCACAAGGACTCGTCTGTCAGCAGCATTCGTGGAGTTAACAGGCGCACGCATTTTATGACGGGCAGCACCGCAAGACCCGAGCCCAAAGAAAGGGCTTCGAGCGCAGCGTCAGGCAGGCCCTCCAAGAATGGCTCCAATCTGTCCCCTAGCTCTCTGCCCCTGTTATCAGAGTACCCCTGGGATTCCTCGAGTAGGAATTCAACACATAACCACTGAGCTTCAATTAAATCAGACACTAGTCTTCCCCAACCTTTCTTGACAAACGAACTCGTTTCTGCTGAAGATCGTCACGCACTTCACCTGGATAGAGAAACCTGGGTTTTGGAAACTCGGAACTCAGATCAAGTTCGGCCACCGTTTGTGACAAAGTGTGCACGAGATGGGTAGTGTGGGGGCTTGGTTTGGTTCTTAAAGCTGTACAGCACCAGGCGAGACCTTCATGGATGACGCAAATGAACGCCAGTCGCTCAGAGTCAGTTGCTCTCTGTCTGACTGTTTGTCCAAGACTATTTTTTCTGCTTCGTTGTATAAGATTTTCAACAAAGTGATAGTACACCTCCTGGCCTTGATTGGAGCTCACAGAAAACAGTCATAAACGTAAACAGTTCATGAGCAAGATCAAGGAATGCAAAGCTGCTGTCCATCTTGGAGAGGTTCAAAGACGCAGTGCTGAGCTTCCTTAAAAGCAACTCAAGAATGTCTGCACCACTGTGTTTCAACAGCTCTTCCAGGACTTGCATACTGCCATCGATCTCCTGCGTTGCTTCAGCGATGCCATCTGATTTTCCACTTGAGTGTTCACTGGCCATAGTGCTGCTATTCACGTGGTGTAAGATGCCTGAAAGAATCACGGCTGCTCTCAGTGTTTTGCCTTCTGAAGCATAGACATGTTTGCTTGCATGTTGGATGACCTCCAAGATTTGCCGAAAAATGTCTTCCACAGGTTGTTGACTCGCTAAGTTCTTTGAGAACTTCAGATGAGCATCGCATGTGATGCGACTAATCGTATCAAAGACTGCACTTCTGGGTCACTGGTTGATAATTCTTGTGTCTCATCGTTAAGACATATCTGCACGCTTGCCCTGAGATGGTCAAACAGGTTTGAGAAACCTGTTTCGCCTAGACTCAAACCGGTTTTACCAGAATCTTCTTGGCAAACGATTCCATGAATCTGCCACACCCAATGTGCTGTTGCTTCCCATAAAGCATTTCCCCGGCATAAACAATCATCCTTCGAGAGAAGAGAGAGGAAATCTCCTATGTCACTCCACGACACACGCCTAGGGTCTGTCAAATTTATAACTGCCTTCAAAGAAAACTCTGAATGGCACTTGACATGTGTGGACTGAACGTTCTAAGCAGAGTAAAGAAGCTGCGGATGCTTGCTAATGCGTTAGAATCCCAAGCCGAGCATGGCGGTAAACTTGCCAACATCTGGGATATGAACACCAAAGGAACTTGTGAAAAATCTTGTTTGACTATCGCAGATAACAGCCCAGCACAAAACGATTGTCTGTCGTTGACTGGCAGGGTCTTGGCAAATTCTGTGAAAAAGGTAACAGCTGCAGTCCCTACAGGGGAGGTGTCTCCTCTGAGGCCGTCATATGCCCTGCCGTAGATAGCATATTCACCAAGCATGCTCATCAAGGGACCATAAAGGAACCACCAGCAGCAAGTGTTCAGAAGTGGTGAATTGCACAGGTCCGTGTTGAGAAGGTCCAGGATGGCCCATCTGCAGATGAACTTGGTATCGTGTTGAGCTGCTCTTTGGTACAGTGTGAGAAGCCATGAAATATCCAACATTACTTCACCTGCAGAAAAACAAACAAACAAGGCCAGTTTAAAAATGTTAACATGCAAAGAGTCTCACCTTCTTCTTTATCAAAATGTATGACATATCTTTAAGGATTGTTTTCTTAATCCTGGCATCTAAATCTTAGCCAATCCTCACCAGCTGCATATCATTTAGATTCTTATTGAAACACATATGGCCTACCGTAAAAGCTCTATTAAGCCCCCGGGGGGCTTATTTAATTTCAGCCTCAAGAAGGGGGGGGGGGGGGGGGGCTTAATAGAGAGGGGGGCTTATTTCAAATTATAAATTTTCAAGAAAATTCACATTATTTTTTCAAACTTTACTATTACACCACTAACTAAAACAGAACAAGAAATGGGTTATGTATGACCGTCTTACAAAAGAAACGTCATTTATACCCTAACTCGACGATAGTTCTGGAAATTAAAGACCACGTTTCACTATAAAGTGACTGAAATGGCAGAAAATATTGCTTAAAAGTCATTTACACCAGCCTGACGGAAGGAGGGGGGGCTTAATAGAGAGGGGGGGCTTATTACAAAATCTGACTTCAAAGGGGGGGCTTATTAGATAGGGGGGGCTTAATAGAGAGGGGGGGCTAAATAGAGCTTTTACGGTACTTTAACTTATAATATTGATATTATAACAAAATTTGTGGTGGTGTGTGACCCACTTCTTGAAAGCCTTATCCTACAGTCTATTTCAGACCAAAATATGTGATTTTAATTTCCATACCCTAATTAAGACCTGGCCCACTGATATGCGACATCTGAAAACCAGCCTAGGAAAATTATTTTCATGCACGTAACATCTTACCATTCATGTTTTCTTTGTGGCACTGACTATACTTGATATTCTTGGGAGAACAGGGTTAATGAGGTGTGCCTACAGAATGAACAGGTACAGAACAGGGTTAATGAGGTGTGCCTACAGAATGAACAGGTACAGAACAGGGTTAATGAGGTGTGCCTACAGAATGAAAAGGTACATGTAGTTGGAGATTATACTTGTAATGAATCATGCACATCTTGCAAACATTCATAGTGAAATTATTTAACAAAGGGAAAAAAGGGTATTTTACAAAAACTGGCAAAATTCAACCTCGTTCCCAGGGTCTCTCATCTTCCCGCCCCCTGGAGCGAGAGAAGAGAGACCCTGGTCTGGTCTGGTCACGTGTCTAATTGACATTTTTAAACCCCAGGGAGGGCTCCTATAATTACGAATCTTTGTCGCGCTTTCTTTTGTCGACAACAAAGCGAGGCCAGAAGCTTACGGCCACTGTTCACAGGCAAGCGATGTTTTTATACATCTGTCTTCAGTTCGCTGTTTGCAGCAGTTACTCCAATGTTTAGAGGCAATTTACTGTGGCCGAGATGTTGTTGCTGTATTACTGACGGGCTACGGAAAATCGATGAATTTCCAGCGCGCTTGCGCTGCTCCACGGCAGGCAAGGTCTCGAAAGGTCAATGTCATATCGGAGTCAAAGCGTCATCATTCTATAAATTACACTGACATCTGAACATTTCCACAAAGAGGAAAGAAAAATATTAAGACACCAAGTTTAATAAACAAAGCTTATATTTTGCGAGTCACTGACTCTTAGTCTAAGCGCTGTAAAATCTAACACATCACGTACACATCGCATAAATGTAACACAAAGTGAATGCATGTTGCATGTCGAGTTTTCCCATTTAAAGATATATCCTAAAAGGGTAAAGGTAAGGCGAGTGCAATAAAGACAAACAGAAACAAGCAATAGTCCCGGAATAGTAGGTAATTTACCTGGAGTTGGGTTGAATTTTCTTGAAGATTCATACCGATCGCGGAGACTTGCTCTGGTCGGTGATCATTTTGTCACCTTTTATCATTTTCGCAACGCCGCCGGTAGCGATGAAATACACGAGACCGTCAAATAACCAGAATAAAGAAACAAGCAAAACATCGCCGCCGAATAAATAAAAAGCTATAAAGATTTTCTTATCCCTTTCCTGTCCTGGATTCGAAACATTAACCTGCTTTCGACTCCTTCGCCTTCGCAGATCTTGATCAAATGTGCATTGTACAGATGGCGATATTTCGATACATCTACATGTAAGAAACCTGGCTTTCCTTGATCGCGGTCTTGAAGGCTACCCACTAATCTTTTATTTGCTACGTACGTCCCAGATTTTGGGACGCACATGACCAGACCAGACCAGGGTCTCTCTTCTCTCACTCCAGGGGGCGGGAAGATGAGAGACCCTGGTAACGAGGTTGGGCAAAATTTTGTAATGTCAATTCTTTCAAATAATAATTATTGTTAAAGCAATATTATGAGCCCAAGTTTTCTGTGAGCAACAAAGTCATCAACGTGCAAGGAGAGTGTATCATAATATTACAAATATGGTGTTTGCTCAGCAAAATAATTTTAATAATTTTAATTATTAAAATAGAGATCACATGAAACTATGAAATTATTTTAAACATTTTACCTGCTTTTCATCCAATGTCTCCATCAAAAGAACATAATCCTGCCATATACTCATAAGAGAGTCCTTCTTGTCAGATGACCAGTAAAATATGTGACTTCCTTTCTCACTCAATATCAACAAGTCACAGGGTTGTTTGTCCAACAAGTCTAATGCCCTCTTTAACAGATACATGGCCCGTTTCTTGCGAGAGGGTCACTCAGCACCAGACCCTTCTGGATAATCTCCCAAAACTCAGCTTTGTGAAAGAGACTGTAGTTGTCTGGGCTGGAGAAGAAATCTGCAAGTCCACAGAGAATGGCATAGGTTTGATTGAATGTTCCAGTACTACAACCAGCTGCTGACTTTGATATATCTGTTTCACCACATTCCAAACTGCCTGCAAGTATTCAACAACAGAAAATATTTTCATACATGTACATGTATCAGGTTGCATTTAATGTACAGTGGGTTATATTTGAAGATCTTCGTCATGGATTTCAAAATCGAGTGGCATTCTGGTGTAGGAATGTAGCCTATGGCATACACTGCTGTGTGATTAAGGCAAGGTGGGTTATGCCAAAGATCTTAAATCAGCCAATCAGAATGCTTTATTGCCGGTCCAATATTTTCTAAGTATCGGACCGGGTAAGTTTCTTACATTGTTATGGTTTCAATTTCCACAGCTATTTTTAAGCCCAAAGTCGTGTAATAATCTCTTATTAACCAAGCTTGCTCAGGACTATACTGGGAGAATATTGACCCTCAGTCTTTTCTGTATGGACCTCGCTGCTCTTGATCCATACTGTCAAGACCTAGGGCCGAAATTCTCCCAGTATGGCCCTTGTGCTTGGTTAATAAGATATTTACGCTTCCGATTCTGACTTCGCTTCGATTCCATTGCTAGTGTAAACCATGCTTTAGAACTCACCTCACATCGCTCTATTCTCTTGAATTCCAAGAAACTTGGCAACACAAGAGTCCAGTAACTTTACTGCACACAGCTTTCAGTTGTGTAGGTAAAATATTTAACAACTCCTGGAATAATTGATCTCCCAGTCCTCCAGAAATCACATTAGTACTTTGACAAGCATTTAGAGCATCTGACTTAACAAGGTTTCCAATGAGATCCAAAGTTACCGAGACATCACGTGCGTTATCTTCTATAGCACTCACTTCCAACATAAACCGCCTCAGAATCTGAAGGGATTTCTCGCAAACTTCTGAGAGCAAAGTAGTCGGAAACCCGAACAGCAAAACGCTACAATATCGTAACAAAGATGAAGCCTTTTTCGATTGTTTCCAGAGAGCTGGTTATTACCCTTAGCGAGCGAAGAGCTGTACACAATCGGCCAACATATCTCCCTCAAACCTCAGCAGCTAAATCTTCGCTCAAGTTTTTGATTTCTCAAGCGCGGATAGCACCAATTTGAGCGATTCCAAGAAATTTGTATCAACAACCAAATCTTTCCGCTCTACAAAGCGTTTCAAAACGGCCAAGATCTGGAGTGATCGGAATTTTCACAAATAAATTGGAAAAGTTCGGCCATTTTTCCTACACGAGGTCAAACAAATGTTACAGGCGCGCTAAATCGGCCGGGAAAAGACAGGAGACTAGACAAAAATACCACTAACCCACCCATACTAAAATCTACTAAGCCTACACTAGTACAATAAAACAAATTTTCAAGCAAGCAACCGTGGAAGGACCAATCCTGCTGGTGTACGTTGGATCAACAAGTGATCTAATCGGCTAAAAACAAGTGAAAATATACTGTAGAAGCAGAGACCGATACAACGTAGATTTTTAAGTTTTTTAAGTACTATATGTTACGGATATTCCTATTGGCTGATTGTGTCTGCAAGAACCAATCACAATCTATGTAATTGGCGCGAAATCAACCTAAAAAGAGCGCGCGAACCACGAACTCCGCAATCGATCGAAGCACCGCCATTTTCTCCAACACGGAAAGATTTCGGTCGTTTCTTCAGCCATTAAAATGGGTCAGCTTATGTCCACAGGCTCTTACAGCGCTAGGATATTCACACCCTGGATGCCAGGGAGAAGATATTGTACTTTCAAAAAGCTCAGCGATCAGGCGACATCTCCAAGCAGAGGGTCGGATTTAGCTGCAGGCTACGATTTGTACAGTGCTGAAAAACGTGACCATTCCGAAGCAAGGAAAGGCTTTAGTGAAAAACAGATATCGCCATAGCGCTGCCTGAAGGATGTTATGGACGAGTCGCTCCGAGGTAAGTAAGGAAGTTTTGGAGTTTCTTGTTGAGAAATATTTGCGTTGACGAAGTTCTCTGGCAAAGCACGTGCGTCGAGCGAACGCAACAACGTGCAAAATGTACAATACATTTGTCCAGTTGACTTGTGGACCACAGTTTTAAACGATGGCAATTCCGAATTTCATTCTTTTTGAGAAGCTATTCGATGGCTACGACCATATAACTGGACAATGGATTTCGAGAAATTATAGGTTTTTCGCGTTGGCGGGAAATATGCGCGCTTCTATCGATCTCCACATGCATCAAATCGATCGATTGATCATTTCGATCAAACTTAGTAAGTGAGATTAAATCATGCCTGATTGTTGAATCACCGGTACAGCTCTGACAGATTATTAGGAATCTTTTCGTGAGAAACACTTGAAAATCATGGGAGCTATTGTTTGCATTATTTACAGCTACTAAAATATTTTTCTAACTATGATCGAATCTTTCAAAATCCCATAATTATCAGTCCGCTGGTCTTGCTTTTCAAATCTCAAACCCAGTGGACCATTATCTAGTTTCTTCTAAACAGAATGATCACAAAATGGAATAAGCGAGGATTTGTATTTTTGACATATTGATTATAAACAATATTAGAATTAATAATTGACAATAATAAAATTAATAATAAATTATTATTTATTACTTTTCCAGATCCAGCCTTTCCTGGAAGCATCACATTTGATGTTGGCGCAGGTGTTGTAGACCGAGATTACCGTGGAAAACGTTGGTGTGGTACTTTTCAACTTGTCAAAAAGTGATTATGAAGTCCGCCATGGAGATCGCGTTGCACAACTTATCGTCAGAGAGAATAAGCCACCCCACCTCTTGTAGAAGTTGAGGTAAAAAATAATTAGGCCACTGTTTGATATTTTCATATTCAACAAGATATTCTTGCTATCTCTGCTGTTGTTTGATCTATTTAACATTTTATTCCACAACATAGTCACCAACTAATTTCTCCTATCATTAACAGTATATGTACATTGTCAAACAGAACATGTTTTTTTTGTTGATGAGAATAAAGAATTACAGTCAAAATAATAAGAGCGTGAACACCAAAATTTTGTCTGGAATGTTGTGTTGTGACCAATCACATGCGAGATCTTAATTCACAGAAACCACAGACATCAGTGAAATGGGTTTTCCATCAGTCACGGAACAATTTTGGTTTTCGTTTCGTTTCAAAATACATCCTCTGTCTTATCTTACAGAAATTTTCTAAACAAATAATTGCTATTCCTTCCTATTTGAGAGGTACATGCACTAGGCGAGAGAATAAAATTGGTTTTTGAGCGATTTAGGGGAAATAATTTTTACAAGCCGACGCAACGGTTCGACAAGCTTATTTCGAGTGACACTTTTTCAAAAATGGTGTATAACGGTCCACGAATCGGCAGTTGCTACAATAAGTTTTCTCATTTTTTATCGGACCGCAACTAGCAAAATTAGTTTAGTTGAGTTTTGCCTGGCACAAATTTGTACTGCTTTGTATGTCTTTACAATTTGTGCATTTATTTTGTTTTGCCAGTTTTGCCAAATTGGCCTGTGGAATTTTTGTTTAATAGGGATGAGTCCTTGTACACCTAGAATAGTCTAGCTGGATATTTCTCACACAGATAAAAGAAATATGACTTTCAGGTTTTGAGGTAACAACGTTGTACTCATAAAGGATTTCTTTTCACCAGGGAACTTGATGATACAGCTCGTGGGAAACAGCAAGGCTAGGGAATCTACTGGAAAATGGCTCAGGAATATATATTTAGCAATAGTCATTAGCATGTTATTTAAATTATACATTGCAGGGACTAAAAAATCTTCTTCATAAAGATTTTTTCTGGTCTGAAGTGTTACTAGTTAAAACATTTAAGCCTTCGCGAATCTATGCAACAAGGTTCGTTCAAAAAACATTGATTTGCTTGAAGCAAGCTCAAGATCAAAACTTCCATTATGTTTAGTAGGGAATTGTTGTAGTTATGGCCAAGGCAAAATATGCAAAAATGGTCTGCCTGCATTTTAGGTATATATTTTATTCACCCATTTTTCTTTGTTGAATTTCTGCGATGGTTTGCGTATATTTATGGCTTTTGGGGTATAATATTATTTATAGGATTACAAGCTGAATCTGTCCCTTTTTTTCCTTGCAAACACAACTATCAAAGTGACATTTTTCTCTAATTACTTTGTCCCAAGTAACTATATATAATCGTATAAGTAACAAGCCACTATAAAGAAAATATGACAAATTATTGTCATAGTTTTGTACAGTTGGTGTTTTGATGTTTCAGAATGAAACCTCATGTTGGGTACAATATCTGATTCCATCGTGTTTGAATTTGTGTGTATTTTCCCCCTTTTCCCCTTTATAGGACTGTCCAGCCGAGAGAGGAAAATAAATTGAGAGGGAAAAATGGCTGCACAAAATCTCCCCCCCCCCCCCCCGTCTCAGATTTTTAGGTAGACTGCAAAGCAGTCCCTCTTTCTTCCTGTGAAAAAAAATACCCTGCAAGCACACCTTGTACACAAAAAAAAATTCGTGCAGCACGACCACTGCCAAAATAAATTCCTGCAGCGACACTACCTGATGCGCTGACAAACATCTGCAACTCCAGAAAAAATATCATGCCACACACAATGGCCCGATGAGAAAAAATTATTATTGCGCATGAAAAGGGTTTTGAAAAAAAAAAATTGCCGCCCCTATAGCGATATTTCTTCGATTAACGTCACCTATTGGTATTAATGTGCCAACCAGAGAACTATTGGCTGTCGAAACAAACAAGTGTGATGTTATGTTGATACACAGTGAACACTCCTATAGCCAAATCACCCAACCCCCCCCCCCCCCCCCCCCTCTCCCTTCAGAAGTTAAAAGGTCCACCCTTAGTAAGGGACTGCCAACGTGCAAGTGCGAGATGTTATGGCGGTTTGAGAGTCTGAAAAATTAAGAAGTTTTGTATGGAAAAGTTACATTTAACAAAAGAAAAAAACTATTTTCTATTACAATATAAGTAGAAACAATTGTCCGGCGCGCGGACAATTTTGTTAACTTTTACGAAATATGCCTGAAAAATGCCTAACCACGGCGCGCGGCGTTTGTCCAGAATTTATCAGCAAATTTTTAAAACAGCACAATTATTAATAAAAACTTTATTGACTAGCGCGAGGTCCGTATTGGAAAATATTTGTCTCGTTATTTTTTGCTTATTTGCTTATTTTTATTTATTTTTTTTTTTTTGCTTTTTGGGCGAGGTCCATAAACTTGCACAAAAAGAACGAGACCAATATTCCCAATAACGGACCGAGGCAAGCTATTTCAAATGACATCTACCTATTTTAAATAATAATTAAAATAAACTCCTGGTTTGTTATTACCCAGTCCAGAGGTTCTCTTTCTTCTTGGCTCAAATTTGATTGAAAGAAAAGAGAAGGAAAAAGTAACCTTTCGTGAGTGTTTGTATCAGGCTCTGTATAAAACAAGAAGAGGGCGTGTTTTCTTCCGCCTCAAATTTAACAATGCATTATTGTCTCGATATTTTATTCACAGTCAAAACGAACAGAGTTTATATTTTACAACTAGACATGGCAAGGCTGCAGGCTTCATTTAGTCTCCAGGCTGATGCATAATTTATTTTGCTCAATACTTAAGCTTAAATTTATTATTGAAAGAGTGTTTTTTTTTAATTTTCTATTTTGAGTATTATAAAGATTGTTTTTATTGTTGTATATAGCTAGGCTCATGCAAAGCGTATGGTGCACAAACAAATATAAAAACATCTGACTCCTGATCGGACACTACTCGCAGTGTGCGGCGATAAACCATGCAGGAACAGTCCCGAGACTGAATCCCCCCGCTGATCCCGAAGTTGCTAAGCAACATGACATATCCTTAGCCATAAGAGTTGATAAGAGTTTTCGTCAACTTTCATTCGATTATCATAAAGCGTAGCCTGCGTTCACAGCCGGTATCCGTGTCAAAATCCTCGTATACAGCTGTTTCGAGAAAGGTTGTCGGAAAAAAGCGTACGCGACACGCGACAATCCGAAAGGTAATCTGGGAAATGATCAGCAAGGTACGTTCCTGACACTGTAGCTGTCGAACCTACTTTTGTTGCCTTTTTTTTAGCACTCGCAAACATACGTCCATGGCGTCTCGTGCCATTTTCAGAGATTTCCCTGAAATGCTGAAGTCAAGGAACCGTGAACTTAAAACTACCTAAAATACCTTTCAGGATTGTCGCGTGCGCTTTTTACGACAACCTTTCTCGAAACAGCTGTATACAAGGATTTTGACACCGGATACCGGCTGCGACGCAGGCTAAAAGCGTGGGCCAAATGAGAAAAAACTCTCGACAACTCTCAAGAAAAATTGAGCAGGTTCAAATTTAATCAGAAGAGCGCATGAGAGTTTTCAGGCCCAACGAGAGCGAGAGTTTTCAACTCTCATCCTCGTTTGGCCCGGGCTTTGTAGCGCTATGCTGGCGCGACTGCTTTCGGAATACAACAAAAATAAAACACCCACGTGTAAGAACCAGCATTTTTCTAAGTTAGTCTAAAAAGGTTCTTATATGTTTTTCAGTAACTGAGTTATGCTGCATGGTGAGAAAATAATTCAATATGGGTGTGGTCCCTTGCTTCTGTGTCACAAACGTACGTATATTATGCTGTTTATATGGCTATTTATAAGCAATATTAACTGACTTTTCAAATAAAAAAACCTGTTTCAATATTTAGGGCTAAACCGGTTGTTATATGTTGGCCGTTTTATAAATGACATCCTGTAGGCGTGAGTACTCGCGCTAGTTTTTGATTGGATATTAGAATCGGAAACGTACTCTTCGAGTTCTTCAACAAGATTTCCCCGGACTGGGGAAGGAAATATAGGAAACGCCTGCTCTCAAAACGAAACGCCGTGAATGATGTCCTTCTTGTGCTGTTAAGGTTACGGCAAACCTAACACATCCGTTTCATCTGTTTCATTCTCCTCTCAAAATAGCATCCGGGAAGCTCAATCGAACGGCTAAAGAATGGACCGGGTTAGGATAGGCGTGTGCCGCGAATATCGAAAATTGTACCTCAGTTTAAGGGCTAAAACCAAAAATGACACCCTATTTAAGGGAAAACGATACCTTTTTATATATGCTGTTTTAAAATCGTTTCGTTAATAAATCTCTATTTTGCGAAATGAAAATCAGTCTGTTCTTTGGCGAAATGAAAATCTGTCCATTGCGAGATGAAAATCTTATACTTGCGAATTGTAGTCGTGAATGAAAATCTGTCCTTTACAAGATTGTGGACTGAAAATCTGTACTTCGGGAAATGAAAATCATGATCATGGTTGTGAATTGAAAATCTTTATGCGAAATGAAAATCTCAGTGTACTTTGCGAGATGAAATTCTGTACTTTGCGAAATGAAAATGGAGGAGACTTTATGAAAATGTTAATTACGTCGATAAGTTGAAACTACACAGAGATCACTGCTAAAGGCCTGTTCCAAGAAGAACTGACCAGCAACCTGAAAAAGATAAAGCGAACAAGAAAATTAGTCGCGCAGGAGATCGAGAAATATGTGCTACAAAACAAAGACCAAGAGCTAACAGTCTCTCGGTAATC
Organism: Desmophyllum pertusum; assembly: GCA_029204205.1. Lineage (NCBI taxonomy): Eukaryota > Metazoa > Cnidaria > Anthozoa > Scleractinia > Caryophylliidae > Desmophyllum > Desmophyllum pertusum. Next base: position 13,102 of record MU827981.1, read on the forward strand.
TACCTATCCAAAGCTAGTTGTAAAGATTTAACCACTGTAGCAAAATTAACAAAATTGAGTCCCTCTCCCCTTCCACGAGGGCTTGAAGCTCTCTTGATTTATCTTTCCTGTTTTTTCCACAAGAAGGAAAACAGTTGTGCTGGGTCCCTCGCAGTAATAAAATTGAGTCCCCCCTGTCAAAAATTATGAAATTGAGTCTCCCCTCCTCCCATCCCCTCCCCCATCCCATTTCCCCTCCCCGCCCACTTCCGTGAGGGCTTAAAAGATCTTTCCTGTTTTTCCACAAGAAGGAAATGTTGTGCTGGGTCCTCGTTCCGTGGCCATTTCATTTTTTCTGCCATTTCGTTTCCTCCCAAGTACACTGAGTACCTTAAGCCGTACTGATGAACACTGATATGACGAACGTATTATAATTAAGAGAAAGAAATACGAAACAAATACAATCAAAATGCCTTTACTTTGCTTCCGTAGTGCTTCCTTGTTGCGTGGTGTGTTGGTTTTTCGTAGTTCTTCAGTTCTCCTATTGTCCACAAACTCTTAACCAACGCGGAGGATGAGAGTCGCTGGGTTTTGGCTCTAATGAGAGTTTTTTTCAACTTTCATCGATATTGACCATCATCACCTCAGTCCAAATGACAGCGAGAGTCGTTGACGGCTCTCAAGAAAAATTTGCGGAGCATGTTCACTGCCATAGGATGATAGTTGATGAGAGTCGCGTGAATGCATGTGAGTTTCAGGCCAAACGAGAGCAAGAGTTTGAAACTCTCATACCTGTGATAGAACAACGTTCAATTTGCCTCATGTGGGTGAATTGTAATTTAGCGATCATGGACAAAAACTTAGAGCTACAGTTGTCAAAACTCACCTGGCAAAATGACGATTGAAGATAATTTTCAGCCCTTTGGCTCGAAAACAAACAGTTTTACTTTCCAAATTGCTTTGCAAAAGAAAAAAACATAACATTTTTCCAGGCCAGTTAGAAACTTGGCATTTTATTGGTGAAATTTCAAGAGATATACTTGTTACCATTTGTACGTTTTTCGCCACAGTTTAGGAGGCAGTATATCGTGTTTACACCAGATACGCGCCTTCGGAAAGCAGAAATATAATTGTTCCGGCAGCTGACAGATGGCTCAAAAACTTCTCAGGTACATTTACGTGTTTTTGCTAGCTCTATTTTTACTCTAAAGGAAACAGCTGAAAGGAAATGTGGCTTGACTAGTTAAGGTTCTTCCTTTGAATACATCCGCCTCTCTTTCTTCTTTCTCTTTACCTTCTCCCGCCCCTTTCTAATCCCGGAGCGTACAGCCTGTTCTTGAAAACAGCTTGGCAGTCAGGGCCGTAGCTACAATTCAACACAACATTATTTGGACACTTGAGGAGTTTTCTGTGCTTCGCTTCCTTCCCAACTCATGTTGAGTTGAAATAAGGTATGTTCAGTTGTGTACTCTGGTCTGGAGTTGTGTATGCTTTTCTTAATTAGGCGGGACTTAACCTAAATTTCAATGAAATTTTAAGAGGTTTAAAGAAGAGATAGAATAATAAAATCAGTTATTTTTGGAACACAACAGAACAGTTGATTCCACGCGGGTGCTCTTGCGTGGTTATCAACTGTCCTGTTGGTGTCAATCTACTAATTTTTTAACGTTCAAATTCTAATTTTAAAACTACATTAAATCTTCATATTTCTCATTTCCCTAAATTTTACAACTCCTTTGAGAAAAACTATTTCCTTCCAAACATATCCAAATCACCCAAAAATTTAACAAAACACCCCATAACAGAGATTCATGGGAATGAGCATAGAGTTTTTGGATTGCTTGAAACGTGAACGAGATATTTCCATTTAACCCATGTTAAGTGGCGGGAAAATGGCATTTAGGTTAAGTCCCGCCTTAAGGAAACCAGTTGAGGAATTTCAAGTCCTTCCCAGTTTGTTTACGCAAACAGAAACCATTCCTGTGTAACTATGATCACGAATAAAACACATGGATCCACCTGGCCCCAGTTGTTCAAAGGATGGACAGCACTATCCACCGGATTAATCACTATCCAGTCACAGTGGATAGCGTAGTTCATTTCAGTGTTACATGCACTTATCCACTGATAGTGATTTATCCGGTGGATAGCGTTATCCATCCTTTGAACAACCGGGCCCTGTACTAATTTTAGAGCTCTGAAATAGGGAATCAATTTTTAGGTAGGGCATAGAAATCGCATATTTTGGTCTGAAATAGGGTTTCAAGCAGATATTTCAACCGGGTGTTATCAGTTCCCTTATTTACTGTAAATGATATTTATTTACTTATAAAAACCTCTTAGAGCCATTTCCGAGTTGCCTTTTGCCTCTGTTTCAAAACAAGTCCTGGTGCACAACCTGTCATATGGAAATGAATTTTACCTGCACGTTCATTGTCTTGAAAATCAAACTCATTTGACTGTACGAGCGTGGGACAAAGAAAAAATATGACGGAGTCCCCGACGGGATTTGAACCCATGACCTGTGGTTTGACTGTATACAGCTGTTTCGAGAAACGTTGTCGAAAAAAGCGCACGCGACAATCCCGAAAAGGTAATCTGGGATATGATCAGCAAGGTACGTTCCTGACACTGTAGCTGTCGAACCTACTTTTGTTCCTTTCTTTTAGCACTCGCAAAACATACGTCCATGGCGTCTCGTGCCATTTTCTCAGATTTACCTGAATGCCTAAGTCAAGGAACCGTGAACTTAAAACTACCCACAATACCTTTCGGGATTGTCGCGTGCGCTTTTTTTCGACAACGTTTCTCGATATACAGCTGTATCATAATCGACACCGCGAGGCGTTGATTTAGTACCTCTGACCTTGTGCATATATCCAGCGGTTCAGTTCATCCGGCGTTCATTCGGGGTCCGGAGGTTTAATCGAGAAAATACGGTAACGGATTTTAATTTGAGATCTTCAGTTGGAGACAACCTCGGAAACGCGACACATCGACAACGGTAACTTGTTAGGTCCACTCAGAAGGTATTTGTAACACTTTTAAATTTGTTTACGATTGATCATTTTAGGAACTACGTCACGGATGGCGCATCTTGAAAAAATTGGCTAATTTTTTCAAGTTCACCGTGCGCAATCTTCTCCATCCTCAACCATCCTTGTCCCTGTTTGGTTTATTATCACCTCTTGGTGTTTTCTACCTGACTAAAATGTTGCGGCCTAACTAGTTGCGGCCTTATACGCCTTCTGGCGCGGCGAGTCTTACCGTAAAGTTCCGAAAGTAACGACCCCCCGAAAGTAGCGAGCCCCAAACGCTGCTAATTCCGAAAGTAACGTTACTTTGGAACTTTACGGTAAGTTAATAACTAAAGAACAAGTACGAGGCGCACTGAGCGAACTAACCAGAAGTGGGCGAACTGATTACAAGTTGGGCCCGGGAAGAATTATTGAAACGACCACACCAGATTTTTTATTGTAGCATACGAACTGGAAACTCTTCGAGTGCTGTTATCCCAGTGGATCACTTCTAGAACTGTTGAACCCTTCCCCCCCCCCCCCCCCCCTCCCCCACCCCTCATACAGACCGTTTTCACTTTATCTTGAAAATACCTTTACCTTTTTTGTGCACGCAGGCTGACCGTGTAAAAAGATCGATTTAACCGGATTGAAATATGCCAAACAGGGAAAGCTTTTGTCAAAGTTGGAATGCCTACGTTTAATAGGACAGGATTTAGAATTTGGATTAAAATAAAAAAATAGTGTCATGGAAATTAAGGTGCCACTTTTTTTACTGAGACGCTGGAATTAAAATGAAACGCGAATTTTTGAAAGATACTGATTTGTCCCATATGTACGCGTTGCGGACCTATTTTCATAATTAGTCGGCTTCCGAGACTGACGAGGTTGGCACAGACTATCTGCGGGCTCGGTCCCCCCCCCCCCCCATTTAAAAAAACTTGCAAAAAAAGAACCGCGACCGAATATTTTTTCCCCAATGCGGAACCTCGTGCCTAGTTCCACATAACATCTATATATGAGGCGTTAATTTGTCCGGGACACACAGTCCTGTCTTCTTTTTAGAAGGGTGTTTCTAGCACTCACTTAATATCATGTCTTGTTATTTCATAAACTGATTTCCATTTCATACGAGGGCTACACGGCTCACTAGACTAAACGAGTAGTCCCTGCATTTTTTCTCAGGGATAGTCGAGTGGGAGAGCCACGGCGTAGAGCGAGAGAAACACCTCGCGCGCCGGTCGCGTCTTCCTCGAGGTGCGCGCGCGCGCGCTCGCACGCTCGCGGGTTGCTCTCCCACTCGAGCCGTGATCCCTGAGAAAAATGAGGGACTGCCTCGTAGTTCAACAGAAGCGCGGCTCTTTGTTCACTAATGGTAATTTTAATTTCGCGCCACATCATCCTCCTTCCCTCGGGATGGACTCGAAAACCGATGACGCAGACAAATATAGCTGCCACTAGTTTTTGAAGGGGGTGGGGTAGGGGCTGGGTGGTAAGAGGTTATTTGCCGCATGCACTCGTGAATCAATTTTTATCGTTTTTGTCGCATTCTGCGTCCCC
>MU827982.1:0-17554 GCA_029204205.1 Desmophyllum pertusum
AGTTCAGTGGCTCATGGCCACTTTGATTATTCAGGAGCTCACTCGCTCGAAGACTCGGCTCGTTCGCGATCCTGCGGATTAAAGACTCTTTGAATAAAACCGATATCAAGCTACTTACCATGTAATAATCTATAATGTATCCTGCGAACGCACAACGTATATCCCGGGGATATAAAAACATGTAAAAGCCACAAACAGATGTATACATTTGATTTTAATTATTCCTGCCTATGACTGCAACATTTGCGAAACCGTGAAAAAATGTGTAGCTGATCCTCTGTAATCTTTAAAGAAGCCTTCGGTCGATCTTAGTCAATTCTTCGGTTAAGTTTTCGGGCCCCCACATCTTTCGGAATAGCTCGGGTGATCTTCGGGTGATCTTCGGGTGATCTTCAGAAATCTTCGGACTTCTTCGGGGATCTTCGGAATAGGTCGGGTGATGTTCGACAGTCTTCAGAAGGCTTTGAATGATCTTCGGCAAAGGCTGAAGTGATATCGTATCATTTACTAGTGAAGTGATATCGTATCACTTCACTGATATCGTATCACTTCACTGATGGTATGGATTTTATTCACGGCTTTATCACACTGATATCCACACGTAATATATAACTAGTATACCTACACGCTATTGAGTGCTGCCGTTGTTGTATTTTTTTTTTATTATAAGGTTTGTTTGTTGGAGGGTTTTTTGTATACAGTTGTTTCGAGAAAGGTTGTCGTAAAAAAGCGCACGCGACAATCCCGAAAGGCAATCTGGGATATGAATCAGCAAGCTAAGGAAATGTCACACAACCTCTCGTTCAAAGACGGACTAATACAAGACTAAAAGTAGATTGAATGTCCGCGAAAAGAATTTCTTACAATTTTAAACAAAGTAAGCTCGAATAAGCTTAAGCTTAAGTATTTAAAGAATCATAATAAAGCCACAAAAAGTTCGCATCTCGAAGCTAACAAATGAACTACAACTCCGCACGTAAACACGACGCAATGGCTTGTCACTACGTGCACACAAAATAAAAATACCATTAATTTAGAGTCCGCCAATAGATAAAGAAGCATAATAAAGCCACAAAAAAGCTCAGCTTGAAGCTCAAAAGAACTCACGTAGGCTCCTGCGAAGGCTCTCGAAAAACTACACAATCAACCTCGTTCCCAGGTCTACTCCGCTTTCAAGATGGCGGCTGGGCGCCCCAGCCGCCATCTTGAAAGCGGAGTAGACCCTGGGAACGAGGTTGCTACACAATGTCCACAATGTCTTGTCATCGTGACCAGAGTCGACGGTCTCCTCAGTCAGCGGTAGTCGTCGGCTGGTACTTTCGCTGCGCATGTATTTCGCCATGGATCGCGCATTTGCATTGCGCAAAAGTCTTTGATCTTTGCGCGGACCACACTGCTTTGCGCCGAAGAGAAAAGTTTTTTGAGTCGCCAAATAGAAGTCGATAATCGATTGATTAGAAGCTGCTCCGTTCGCTTCGTTCACTACGGCAGCAATAAATGAGTGTGCATAATTGTCTCAGCTGGTGGTACAGATCATAGTAAAAAAGCGAATTTTCAAAACTCATTCGATATTCCAGCTGGTTTTTCCAAGATCAATCCGCGAACCTTTCGTACTCAAATTTGGCCAGATTGTAGTTCGAGGACAGGTCTTTCGAGATGCGGGAGCTGTTAGGAAATCGAATCGAAGAAATTTTTATAGGGCAAAATTCGAGAGGAGGTACGGAATTTGTCGGTCCAAAACTGCTCGAAGTTGCATGCCTTGTTCTTACAGAATTAGTATTCTAAAAGCTAGTAAAAACTTTGAAGTCCGAAAACTGCTCTCGCACGCTTCAAATAACCGTAAAAAAGCGCATCCAAAGCAAAGTTAAACAACGTCCAAACATTGTGACTTTAAGACAGTCCTAAATACCGAGGAAGATTAATGTTCACAATAACAACTCTATTGTACTAAGAAATTTGAATATTGTAGATACCTGTGACCACACAAACAGAGGATGGTAAGCCTGTGGCTACATGCTTGAGGTGTCGATGGAAAACATGTTGATGGAAAAACAATTGTCTATAAAAAGCTGTTTACTGAGTGTGTTGATCGATGGTACAGCCTGCGAACTGTTGCGAGTTCATGATGTGTATCGTAGCAAGCGCGATGAACGCTCCATCGTCAGGTGTGGTTGTAGTTTTGCCAGCAGCAAAGCATTGTTCGAGCGAATATTATATGAAAGGATGAACGCTTGATATTGATGAGGGTCAGTCACAAAACATATAAGATGGAACTTTTCCAGACTGTGTCTTTCCCCACACGCAACCATTGCCGTCGTCATAACGACCAAAACGTTGTGAATTAAACACACTAAAGGAAACAAATCGCTAGTATGGCTACTACGGAAGATAGCCGGATTATCTAAAAATATGTTTGCTAGGTGTAAAGACGGCTGTAAAAGTAGTTCTATTTTTCTCGTCCTTCTTGTAAATAAGAGAGACGCCTGGGTACGAGGCTAAACTGAAGCCTTTACGAAGGAAACTTGTCCAATTATTTATTTATTTTTTGTGATCATGTCACACCTTCATAGCTAAGTGTATTACACAATAAATTTGTATCTTATCTTATCTTATTCTTCCATTGCCAACCCGAAAGCACCTTTAATTTACATCGAGCTAAGATGGCGAACAAAAAATCCAACGTGTGTACTTGCCGCGCTTTCTACTTCCGGTTTCTTTAGAATTAAAAGGACAAGTAAAGCTGGTTATATCAGTTTACAAAAGCGAACACAACTTAAATATCTGTCACGCTTTTTACATTTCTGAATCATACAACTACTACTGAACTCAGTTAAAAAGCTTTATAATGATTATGTCAGTAGTCGGTTTCTTCAGTATTATATCAGTCTCAGTTTTATTACTTTTATCTTGTTTGTCCTGTTTATGCAGCGCGATTTCTGTACCAGGACATATTTCGCAGTATGTCCATGACAGCGTGTCGAATGTGTCTCATCTTCCAGCAGTAAATTAACAGGGTTCAAGATGAATTAAGAAATACAAGAGTAGACGAGAAAAGCAAAAACCTCTTCAAAGCAATACTTGGGCCGTGGATTCTAATGGTGGCCCAAACAGATAAACAAAGGCAAATAACAAAGCAAAAACAAAATATATACGTAGAATATACCGACTGCAGATTTAATGAGGCTAGTAAAATTTGCCATTTCACTAGTCTGTTCTACTTGTTGTACTTCCAGGGCCTGCATCTGATTCTTGTGGCGTCGCACGGCTAAATAAATCCTGCTGTAAACCATTGTTGTTAGAACGAGACCAACACTCCACAAATGGTAATAATAATGTACTTAATGATATTGGCCGAAGCCCACAACACCATTACAGAAACAAATGCACTAAACATCCATATTGAGATCACCACAGCAACAACACGCTTGTGTGTCACAAGTTCCTGATATCTGAGATGAAGATGAATCGCCAAGAACCTGTCTACACTTATGGCCACAACACTCAGGAACGAAAACGAGACAAAATAATAAAGAAACTATGCTAAAACAAATATGGGAACTACAGCTGGAATAATTCTGTTGTGACCACTTCACCAGAATTGAGATGTATAACGGTTGGACCAACAAACCAACACCAACATCAGAAACAGCAAGACTCAGGAGCAATGTTTTCAAGTCTTTGGCAACGACGAAGTTTTTCTTATCGCGTGGATTGTCACAATGTTCAACATGATGGCGGTATAGGACAGAAAACTGTTGAACACATAATTAGCGATGTAAGTCGAACGAAGGTCTTCAAGGCCGGAGATTCTGGGGTAGAGCATGCTCACCATCTCATCACAAGATGATTTCTTCATCATTTCGATTCAAATTTCTTTACGGAACTGAGCGTTTGTCTTATACGATGTTTCACAAAGACAGGTCCCTTTCCCAGCGCTACAACAGATGAATACCTTAACGTTTCCTTTGCACCTGCTGACATGTAAATTATTATGCGATGGTCCTACAGGAGGCAAAAATATTCCAGGAGTTGCTCTTTCCGCCGAGTGTATAAAGGCTGTTGCACTTTGTTGATAAAGACGAAGCCGTTTAGATCTTTCCAACGACGTAAAGCAGAATGGAATAGAATAAAATAGAACTAGACTTGTATATGATCCTCCGCAGCACGTCAGTAACTGACAAAACTAACACTTAATGAAAACTACTCTTATCATTCTCAGGTTTATATTACACAAGCCACGCGATATTTGAGGTTGTTGGATATTTGAGGTTGCTATAAGTACAACTGAATGAAGATCATCACTGAAGCCTGGCGCGATTGACTGGAAATACGTTGGCACATAAAAATGTTGTGCAAAGGAATCATTTCATGGAAATTTTGAAACAGGACAAAACAAATAATTATAAAGAGAAGAGAACACCGTGTGAGACAAAGTGCCTTAAAAAGAGTTTACATGTAAATCAATGGTAAACCTGAAAACGTCCGTAAAGAAAAAAAAATTGTTTCTCTAAGTTCTTCCTTTTCTTTGTTGTGTCCCTCGGTTATTCTTGAGCGCTAGAGCGAGACAAATGTAATAAACGAATTTGATGATCTCAAGTAAAAATTGCAGCCGGTGGCAAGCGTGGAAACTTCGCATTTGTCAACTCACAACTGCTTTCGTTTCGCACCTGATTGGACGAGAAGACAACTCGCTATGATTGGCTAGAGCACGCTGCATCAGTGAGTTTTATTAACCAATCACTAAGCTCGTAAGAAAGTACTCTAATATGGACTGAAGATATTCTGTTTCTTTATAATTGAAAAAGAAAACAACATGGCGAGTAAAACTGGTTTTAATTTACAAAAGCGAATAAACTTTTCTTCATATTCCCTTTGATCCTGATACATGGCACACAATTTTTGTAATGTCTGTTATTTGTTATATTTTTTTGAATTATAAAACTACCATCGCACACAATTGTTTATATTACGTCCTAGTTTGTCCTCAATGCAGCCTGAATTCAGACTGAGCGACAAAATGTGGAGATGGTCGGCCTCTGTACCAAGACATGTTCCTCAGTATGTCCATGACAGCGCGACGAATGTGTCTCATCTTCCAGCAGTAAATTACAGGGTTCAACGATGAATTAAGAAATATGAGAGACGGTGAGAAAAGAAAAAATATCTTCAAAGCGATATTAGGGCTGTGTATTTTAATGGCGGCCAAACAGATAATTTAAAAGAACAAAATGTATACGTAGAATATATCGACAGCAGATTTAATGAGGCTAGTAAAATTTGCTACAGCCACGCAGGCCGCGCCCGAACTCCCCTTTCTACGCCTCAGCCACGTAGGCTATGATTTTTTGTTATTTTCGATCAGCTACAGCAGGGTGGGGAGGGGTGGGGCTTCATTAAAGCACGTAACAAAGCCATCCACTTCACTCAATAATCTTTATTTTACGTACAAAATACTCTAACTATATCAAAACATTCTGTCACACGGAAAGCGATTGTTTCGTTTAAAATTAATCAAACTGTGACTCTGCTGTAATTAATCCTTCATCTATTAACCATTTTTATTACAAATTTTAGTAGTATAGACCGATAATGAGAGTAAAGTGTGTGTGGGGAAGGGGAGGGGGGGGGGGGGGGGGGGTGGAGGCAGGGGGCTCTGAACTTCCCGCTTCCCGTACCTTGAATTCCCGGTTCCCTCTCCTTCTGTTGTGGTTCCCTCCTTTTATTTCAAAATATTACACAACATGGCGAATTTTTTTCGTATTTCTCCCGGTTTCCCGCCACCTTGGGAATCCAGTGTCCCGCCCTCTCTTCTCCCTCCTCCCTTCCCGCCCACTTATCTCCCGACCGTGTACCGATCCATAAATTTCACTCTTATTGAAACCTCCCTACAACAGCCAGTTAATTCTGTAGAGATAGGTTCAACTGTAAGTTCAACTTAACCTGAACCTAACTGACTATGCCCTTAACCATAGTTAATAAAGGGAAATGGTTATGAAGCCCGGCAAACTTCAAAGGAGCAAACAAAAAGAATGCCAAGGTTTATGTTGGAAGGTCCATGACCGTGCACATCTTTTTGTTTTGCGCTCATACACTATGCATGAATTACGTAACCGAAACGTTTTCTATTGGTTAGTTGTTTGAACACACGTAACCACCTATTGTATTTTGTCAGGTTTTGTGCACGGTCAACCCCCAAAATAGCGAACAAAAACACATAACAAAGGAACTTTGCCGGGCTTCATAACCATTTTCCCTCTATTAACTATGCCTTAACTAACTACTAACTGTTTCACCTCCGTATAAAATAAGCGCTAATTCAACTAAACCAAGATCTGGTGTGAACGAGGTATTTCAGAAGAAGAAAAATATTATACACCATTTGTAATTATACGAACTGGAAAAAACGTTTAACATGGAAACAAAAAACGCTTTGCCCATCAAACACGATTAAGCAAAACAAAATATAAGATTCATCAGGGCTTTGCGATCTACTTTTGTTGCGTTCTGCAATAAAAAATAACTTCAGACGTACCTTTAAATTTGAAACAGTTTTGGTTGTTGCAAAATCACCTATGCGTGATCAAGCTTCTTTAAATTGCACGACATACCATTGGTTGTATAAATTCCGTGACATAAGTATGTTCTTTAAATTACGTGACATTTTCTAATTTCTTTAAATTGCGTGACATCGCTTCCAGGTACATGGCATTACATGGCATGCTTTTTTTGAATTTGGCATGATACAGTTTTCTATAAAATTGGTGTGACATGCACTTCTGGCCATTGCTTGTTTGAAACTGTGGGCAAACTGGTCACACTAGTGATTCAGTGTACACCGTAGAAGTGAGCCAGCACCTCAGGCCTTCACTGCTAAGATTTCATTAGTCCGGCCTCATGGCAGAGTTTATATTAAAGTCTGTGTCTTCCTGAATTATCGTAACGGGATTTGGCTCCGGTCTCGCGTAAAAAACTGCCGAAAAGAAGAAACAATATGCAATTTAACAAGTGCTTTCTGGCAATAAAATCCGCTTCAGTCGTGAAAAAACATAGACATTCGTGGTACTTGTTCCCCCAACTGCCGTCTACTGGGAACGTAGACCAGAAGACTGTAATATCAGGGCCGGTAGCTAGCGGGGGGGCAAGGGGGGCAGTTGCCCCCCCAAGAATGGAGTAGATGCTTTCTGAAAATACGAAAACTGGCGATGTTTTTTTCGCGTTCAAGACAGCCGCCTTCTTGATAAAAATATAATGCCGAGGGTCTTTTCAAAAACAAGATTGAACATTTCAAAGGCTTGGTACTCTCCCCAGATTTTTTTTGCTCGGCATATTAAAATCAAGATGATGGGAAGGGGGGGGGACAAGGGGGGTCGAAGATGTGCGAGAACTTCTTACTTCTTAAGGTAACTAAGATAAGTAGTTATATTTGACTGTCCGGTACCATACTAAACTTGAACATTTACGATTGATTTGAGAAATATATTTTGGAGCGAGAAAAATCCAACTGGAGACGATCTTTTAACACACGAAATTAGACTAATAAAATGTGTTTAGCTGTAGCTAAGGCTGATATACCGGAATGTATAAACGTTAACAAAACCTCGGAAATATTCGCTGTTAAGCACTAAAAATACCTGTAATTTTTACACTTTATCGAGATTGAATTTTTTGACAAAAATTATCTCATGGAGAATGCCTGAAAATTAGCATTTCCGGAGTCCCTCTAGATTTCAAAATTTTCTGAGGGGGCTATGCCCCCAGACCCCCCACCCTAGCGGCTCACCGCGCCTTCGGGCACTCGCTTCATTGCCCCCCCATTCAAAAAATTCTAGCTACGGCCCTGAATATATGAACAAAGATGGTTCACGCATCAATGAACGGAAACTTAAATGTACTCTGACCAAACTTATAGATACGATAAATTGATAGGCGACTTTGTCCATTTAGTAACTCAGTGTGGCAAATATAAGAAGTAAATACGTTGAATTACTAGAAGCGAGATTTCCTTTTGAAAAACCGTCAAAGATTGAGAGCCGTTTGTATGGCTGGGGGAACTTCTGTAAATGTTTGCCCAAACTTTTGAATGCTTTCATGTGAAGGCGAGATTTCGCGCGCGTTTCCTTTCAAACTCGGCCACAATAAAACTAAATTTTACATGTCATTTTTTTTATTTTTTTTATTTTTATTTTTATTTTTTGTTTTTATTTTTTTTACATGCATGCTCTTCCTAGTTATTAATATATCTGTGTTGGGTGTTTTTGTTTTGTAAAAATACGGTGAATTTCTACTGGATACAAGAAGACATTTAAAAACAATGACGTCATCAAAGATTTCTCTGATGTAGCCCCCCCCCCAGTGGCTTTTTGGATCTGGAAATTCTGGTTATTCCTTCTGCCGCTCTGATCATTTGTTTGACACAAGAAAATCCTCCTCGACAAAAACGTCACATTGGCAAGGTGGGGCTTGAACATTGAAAAGGAATGTATCATACCTTAAAAATCGTCCAAGCCAAAAAGGTGAATCCAAAGTGGCTAAGTAAACCTACAATTAATACATAACCAACAATTATTTCATATGGGTCAACTTATTTTAATGCACTGATTAACGTATGATTTAGGGTCCGTCCACACGCAGCAGCCTCGAGGAGTTTGTTTTCATTTTTTGTTTTGCATTTGTTGATATGTTACACTTCGATAATAGCGATACAGGTTGGAGTAAAATTGTAAGTTTTTGAGTCCGCCATTACGACCAGTTACGTTCTGGACATGCTCGATGAGCTAGCAAACGTCGGTTTGGGAAAAACGTCCGAGGTTTTCTTACATCGTTTATTAGTAAAAATCTACTAGTAGTACTATATGCAGAAATGAGACAATCTGATTGGCTGAGATACTCGTAGCACTATCAGCCAACACTAGAGTGTTTCTGTCGGAGGAACTATCGGCTGCATAGTTGCCCGCGGAAATTTGTAATGTTCTAGAAAAAACAAAAATATTAGCCCGAGAACGAAGTTCGAGGCTACTATGCTAGTTTTTTAGAACATAAAATTTCCAAGGGCAACTATCAGACCGATATTTCCGAGATCAAAAACACTCTGATTGTTTCGTTATTGTTCAACCACTAAATTTTCCGTGCGGCGGCCTAAAACTGAAAACCTCATGAATTTATTTATTTCGATTTCAACACACCTGCGGACGCTTGGAGCTTCAAAAATAGTTTTGCATTTCAACTTTTGTCTCGTAACTTACGTACCAAAAAACTGTAGGTTAACACTTCGGTATTACTTTTTCAAACAGTTATAAATCGACTGAGTGATTTTTCAGTTTTCCATCTAAATGAAGTATGATTTTTGTATGAAAAAACGTGCGGTGCCACAAAACCTGGGCGCGGGTTCCCCCAAGTCAGTTGAATCAAAAGAAAAGCAGGACAACGAAAAAGTTTTCTTCGGGCTATTTCCCTTCGCTCAATCTCTTCTAAAAGTTTCATATCATTCTGGAAAATTGTGCAAATGATTTAGCACAAAATGGGGAAGATCTGAAAATAAATGTTGGAGCTGAACATTATCTTCATTTTACAAGTCAAACGGGACAACCGTCGAACGGAGTCGAAGGTTTAACGGCAAAACGCTTGACGAACTCGACGTATTTTTAAAGCTTCGTAACCGATATTTATTGTGCTGATTCAAGCTGGAATTGACAAGCCTCTTGGAATGTACAAGGTAACAATACTGATTTTAAAAAAAGGGGCTAAGCTTAAACTTGTGGTGTAAACAGGCTGTCAATTTTTGGACGAATTTGTGTCGGTTTACCGATCTTTCCATACATTGTTTAGTGTTCTTTCATTCGCATTTGTTGTACATTTACAGGAATTTGCCATAAATTATTTCGATTCCAAACTTCGGCCATGCCCATGTTATGAAAGAAATGATAGAGGAGTAAATTCTCGCTATTTTTTTAATTTATTCTTTCAACTGTTTAGCTCAAAACCTGCACAAAAACGGTTGTTTTTTCGCTTAGGCGCGGCACGAGATCGATCCGGGTTTTTTGCCCGACGGGCACTATTACCTGACAGTGTCTCTCCGCGGATGAAACACTATCACGTCACGTGTTCGATTTAAGCCAATCAGAATCAGAAAAAATTTAAGGTGGTCAACTAATTACATTAGTGTGCAGTGGCTGCGAGGTTGTCCTACAAAATTGCGGTTTTTCTTTCGTTTCTCCGAAGTTTCGGAAGAGAGATTGAAGAGTTAATACTAGACAATTATTATGATTTTTACTTAAAACCATTATTGTGTGGCAAGGATATCTGGCGTTAATAAGGAAGAAAAAGGTAAGTTTGTCCCGGAATGGTTATTTTGGCTAGGCAATTGCATTCCTTCGTTTGCACAAGACTCAAAAAACATTGCAGGCGGAGAAGATTGCGCAATTATCCCCCCTTTAAACTGCCAAAAGAGATGGGCTTGCCAAAATGTCTTCGTCCTCGAATCTCGCTTCATAAATGGTGACAAAGCTATTTTAAACAGCTCTCTGGAAAAGGGCACCAAAATTGCTCTACTCGCTGAACGTCCAGACGTGAGGTATACAGAACCACACCAAGACTGACATGCCAGAGGACCAATGGGAGTCGATCTACTAACAAATACAAGCCAAAGAAAATTCACACTTTACCAGAAACAAACGGAACAGTTACGTAACAATAGAAGAACAAATGCAATCAGAATATAGTCGTCTGCATTTAGGTGGTATTTTGGACTGAAAAGAAAAAAAAGGAGACGTGAACAATGAAAACATTGCAATCACCCCCGCCCCCCCCCCACCCCCCCCCCCCCCCCCTGGCCATATCACACTGGGACAAAATAGTGGGGGGGGGGGGGGGGGGGCGCTATGGGAACCCGATGAGGAGAGTGGGGCGGGTGAAGCTTTTTCAGACGCACTTGTCCCCCACCAATTACAATTTCATACAGACAATAATAATTCGTTCGGGACATCCTGCAAATACCCAACCCCTTCTCTTCATGCCATCGTTGCCCAAACACGTCGCCATATTTCTATTTCAACACAGATACAAGTGATTGTAAAATAGGATACGATCGATTTCTCAATATACAGAAGTGTTTACTTGGCGGATGTAATATATTAAAAACATAGTAAAGGGTAACGGAAGAAGTTGAGAAAAATGTGACCCGAGGATTTAATTTGTTGCGGAACGATTTCTGTGACTAGTGAAACACATCGCCGGGTGAAACGTTCGAGTAACACAAGTCACGCAAATGCTGCTGGGATATAGAAGCTTCACCATAAATGCATAGGGCAAAAGAACTTGCTAACTTTAAAGGAGCTGCCACCGTCAAGGATGGTGCATCTTGAAAAAAATTGGCCATTTTTTTCAAGTTCGCCGTTCGTAATCCGTCTTAATCTTCTCCATCCTCAACCATCCTTTCTCTTTGTTGGTTGCTTGTTACCGCTTAGGTGTTTTTCCACCTTAGTTAAAACTATTATTTGAGGTTTTCTTCAATTTGAAGGTGATTTTGCACTTAGCCAAAATAAAAATGACTTTAAATAATCGTGACATAGCTCCTTTAACTCTAAAAGGCAGAATTACACAACTTACCACATATTCAACCAAACAACAAAAACAATGTTAATTCCTATAACCAGGACGGACAAAAACCAAGCTACGCCCTGCATGATCCTGAAAACAAACCATCATAATTTATAATAATGCAATTTTAGCCTGTCGCAATTCAAGTCACTTCACACCCGAATTTTTAGGCGCGGAAATAACTTGAAGCAGTGAAGCTGTGACGGACGCGGCACACTAAAAGACGGGACGCAATCTGAAGAAGCTGTGGCGTACACGTCGGGCACTTTATGGCGGCAAAATAACTGGAAGCCGTGATGGACACATGTGGCAGAATTATGGCGGGAAAAACAATTGGAAGGCACATAAAAGGCGGGAAAACAAGTTGAAGCAGCCACGAGCATGGCACTTTTTCATACCACCAACACTGTTACATACAACACGCCTAACAAACCTTACTTTAACTTACCTTCCATTCTTAAATGATTTCATTATGGCTTGATCTCCAGTAAAGTGCAACACCGGAATCAAAGCAAAGGGAGCTGATGAAGAAAAACAAGAAGAATTACCCCAAAGCAAATTGTTGCTCTCAAAACTACATAGAAAACCGGTTATTACAGGCAAAACGTAAGAAACACGTGTGGTCAATAAAAAACTTTTCGCGGTAAAATCAGTCAGGGATTACCCCTGACAATAGCCTGTTATTTACAGTTGAGACCGCAGTCAAATATTCGTTGTGTTTAAATGTATGCAAACGAGTTAGGCTCGATTTCCGCCGGTCTCTCGAGGCGGTCTTCGTTCTGGTTCATTTTCCCGAACAAGCGGCTGGTAATCGAGCCTACAAATGAGGCTAATGGTGAGAATGCGGACAATTACAATGCCAGATTGACTTTCGCCTCGTTTGCATATCAAACCACCTGACATCTGTAATAACTCCTATTGATCGACGTAAAATGTTCAATTTCTATAATATTTATTAATAAAAAGCTAAGCATATGAGGCAAAATATTCCACGGGAATTTGAGAAAATGGAATCGCAGTTTAGTTTGCCATACATTTGTCTGTCAATCGGTGCTCATGTCTACAGGAATCTGTACAGCGAATGTAAGAAAAAATAGGCCGGCCGCAATCCTCAAATATGATCAGTAAAGTTTACAATTCATAACTAACGCTTGCATTCAATTTTGACAGCCCGTAAGTAAGTTTCACATCGAAATCCCTAAAATTCCCATGGGTTGTATACTTCGCGATACGATTTCCCCATTTTCCAACATGGAGAATTTTAACCCTGCTGCAAAAGATTCACGGCAATATACCTGCAAACTCTGCAAGACATTAAGGAAGTCATTAAGTCCTGTAAAGTCTTTTACTCCTTCGTAAAATGCTACAAACAAGAGGAGAGGCGCGGCTATTGATCTAGTGAACTAATATACCGTTCCATCTTGACCAGGGAAAATCTTTAAGAAGCATGCATCATAAAACAGATTGACATGTTAGGGCATTACATACGGACATTCCAATGATTCACACTGAATAAGACTCGGGTGAACAGATGTGGCCGTTGTGTTTGAACGTAATTTTTCGGGTTAGCGCCCTCCTTTCATAAACCACACATTCGTTAACAAATCGTCTTCTATTCCAATAAGCACACCAAACAGTGGAATCCCAATTTCTCGAACCCTTAATTTCAAGAAATCGGGATTCCACTGTACAAGTGTATCCTTTTTGTAGCAAGCAAAAAGTAAATAGTAACATGTATGAACTAAATAATTCAAATTGAGTTTCAATACCTCCATAGCAAACTGACCAGAGTAAGTTCCCGAAGAAAACAAAAAAAACGAAAAATGCTGAAAAACTAAAGAGTGAGTAGACCGGCTCAGAAACAAAATACAAACAGCATGCAAAAAACAGTTCCTTCATCACGTTCGAAGGATTGTAGAGCAGGTAGTAAATAGACTGTTATTGAACTAGAGGGAGGTCCGTATTGGAAATCTATTGGTCGATGTTTTTTTTTTGCCAACTTGCCAAAACAAAGAAAATCGACCAATATTTTCCCAATCACGTAGGGACCGAAACAAGCTAGTTCAAAAGTTTTTATTATAATGGCTTTTTAAACAAATTGCTGAGAAATTAATGCAACCATTCTACGGCTAATGCTCGTGCGCGCCAAAGCTAAGTTATATTCTTGCATTTTTTCAGAGCCACTTTGCGAAATGTTAAACCAAAAATTGTCCCACACTTAATGACTCAAGGTTTGACTCTGGGAGTGAAAGGGTTAAAAAAAATCACTTACCGTCATTGTAGAGGCTCTGGCCAGCTGCAAAGGTATTCCTATGCCCCAAATAAATCAACGCCGCACGTCCAAAACATTGCAGCCAAGAAAAAAACACCCTATATTTGATACAAAAAAAAACAAACACATGTTTAGTGTGCAATCACGTGTTGCTAGTGATGCACATCGTACAGACAGTACCATGGGTACCAGAGTTTTTTCTTTTCGCTCGCGTCGTTCAAAGGCCGACGCCCCGAACGGCAAAGCCGCGAGACACAATAGAGGGGACTTGAAATCGGAAACCGCGCCAGAAAAGCCTCTGGCACCCAGGGTAGGTATTACGGACACTCAGGTGCTATGTCTTGATAATTTATTTTCAATGTTGTAAAATCACATTCAAATTGAAGGAAACTTCGAAATAACAGTTTGCCTGAGGTAGAAAAACACCAAAAGGAGGTGATAATAAACCGAAAAGGAAAACAAGGATGGTTAAGAATTGCGGGAAGACTGAGACGTGGATTGCGAACGACGAATTTGAAAAAATGAAATTATCCAGCAAGCGCCCTCCGTGACGTAGCTCCCTTAAAGGAGCTACGTCTTGAAAAAAAATGTGCGCCATGGTTTTCAAGTTTGCCATAAATGTTCGTTAATCCAATCCTAATCTTCTCCATCCTCCAACATCCTTGTTCCTGTTTGGTTTATCATCACTTCTTTAGTGTTATTCTACCTTAGTAAACTATTATTTTATTAAAGGCTTTCTCTTCAAATTTTTTGAAGGCGAAGTTTGAATTTTCAAAAAATGAGGCTTAAAATATTGCGACATAGGGAATGGAAATCTTAATTAGCACAGATTTGTACCATTTGATTCCTCCAGTTTACTCCCTTAGTTTTTGTTCGGATTGAGAAGATATATCAAATACTCGAGAACAATGTTTCATCCGACTTCCAAACACCTCGAAATCAGTCAAAAATACTCAGCTACGCAGCTACGCATCATGGACAAATTATTTATTGATCTATTCCAACAAAGAAAAAACAAAACTTTCCCTTACCTCCTTTATTAAAGATATCCTTGTATGGTGGAATTCCAGTGAAGCTGTAGTTATGTACAAAGAAAGAAAAACAGAAGGGTCAAAGGACCTTATTTTAAATTTTGGTTGAAAACTATTATTACAATAATAAAAATAACAGAAAAAGATCTAATTCGAAACATGAATGTCCAAGAGGAGTGAGGCCTGGGTTACATGAGGGACCGGTACAAACTCTGACTGGTACGGACTCAGACCGGTACGATTAGTTTACATGAGACGGTTCTGAAAGTATGAAGCGATTACATGAGACCGGTACAAAATCAGACCGATACGGACTTCAGATCGGTCTCCATACAAATGCGTGTTTCTGTTTACATGAAGCCGGTCTCAAAAATCATACTCAGACCGGTCTGACTCATACTGCTCGTATGTTCACATGGTTCCGCGGTACGACTTCAGACCGGTCCGAGTCATTCGCGTTGGTCCGGCAACCGGAATGAGTGAAAAGGCATGAGATGATTTTTCACGACCGGCTTCATGCTCAGAAACTCAAGGCATTTGTTCTGGAGACCGATCTGAAGTCGTGTACCGGTCTGAGTTCGTACCGGTCTCATGTAATCAGGGCCCTAGTGTACATGAGTGACTACATTGGACTACAAACTCTTACATGATCAGATGGTGAGCTTTTATTAAACCATTGAATATATCAGCTTGGTCTAATCTTGTCCGTTGCAGTTACCATACTGAAAAGAAGAGAAAAATCATTCAACAAATTATGAAACATGGATTGAACCAAGCAAATTTGTGTATTATAACTATTAAGTAAATAGACCTTTCTCCAAAATGGCCGCCGCAAATTCAAAAAACGATTAAAATTAAAATGAGCGGAAAATCAATTACCATCACCTGAAAAGAACACCTCCTTTTTGGTAATTCGTTAAAAGTTTCATTAGGTTAGGTTAGGTTCCACCTGAGTCGAGAAAACGGAAGTTGAGGAAAGCTGGAAAATTTAGAGACGTTTGTTTATGACTGGGGGTATACGCACATACAAACATCTCTAAAATTTTCCCCATTTCAACTTCAGTTTTCTCGACTAAGGTACATGTTGGTCTCCAAGCCTCACATGCCTTACCAGGCTAGGCAACATAACTTGGGTTTCTGTATTGAAGTGAAATAGGAGTATTGGTTACATGATACTGTATGTATTCCCCTGGTTGGGATGCTAGTCCGTTACTGGTATCCCCCCCCCCCCCCCCCCCACCCCCCCCCCCCCCCCACCCCCCCCCCCCACCCCACCATTTCAATCTTGTCAGGTTGCTCTAAACAGTTCCCACTGCATAACTGTTTTTAGCTCCTGGGTCCAGTTGTTCAAGGCATGCTGTCACCATTAAAGGGGCCGAAAGGCCCCTTTAATACTAGGGGGTGACTTATGGGGGCATTGCCCCCCCCAGAAACATTTTGCTAAATGTAGAAGCTCGGAAAATCAATGCCAACCTTCTGGGAGTCAAATCTAGGTGCTATATATGGACAATTTTTATCGAATCACAGACTTTAGAATCTCCAGTTATTTTAAACGCATATTGCGATTCATTTCTATATGACGTTTTGAGTTTAAGGACTTTAACTCTGTTAACAGGTCGTTGTTTTTTCTTTCATAAAAGTCTTATAAGCTAAACTCTCAGTGAAGGCCCAGAAGGCTGATGTAGTAAGCCGGCGGGCCAAGAGGCAACATAGGCGGCGGCTGTACCGCCAGTGAGCCGGATTCTAATGCAATAACCCTGGATTAATGCTAAATCAAGTGATTAAAAGTTAATTCAAGGCTTTTAATTTTCTCTTGTATAAAAAGTGGTTTTTCACTGCTGATGTTTTTGTTAAAGTTGTATGAGATTAGTCAAAAGTAACTGAATGACAATAAAATATAGACAGAAAAATCCTCAATAGAAAGTTACAAAAAAAATAGAAAAATCAAAAATACACGACTAAATCCTGGTATTAGCTTAATCATCGTCGTTTTGAAACAAAAAAAACCCCCCCCCCGGCCCTGAAGGTAACTAGAGAGCAGGCACTAGCCTGGCAGGGAGTTAAAGTGTCCCAAGCGGGAGGCTCTTCACATTAAGTTACAGGGGTGATTGTTGCTCATTTTTAGGGGTTAAAAATTTCATGGTTTGGTACCATCCCTAGGGGTGTTTAAATCTATAATGACCACTCATAAACGGTTAATCCTCGCTAAACTGTTTACGGGGTTTTTTTTTAGCCGCGACCAGAAAAATAAAGAGGAAAATACCAGAGTAAATTTTGTTTTAGGTAAATCTCTTAAAGGGAATCCCCGACCGGTCTGGAACCAAGTTGCCGTTAACGTGAATAGGAAAAAAATAATCTGAACCTAAAAAATTTGTTGGAAAAAACCGCCCTTTATTCAATATTATTTCAAGTGTTAACGAAAAAAACTGGGCTTTACAAATCTCTGCCATTTCTAGGTTTCAAATTACCCGCGCGGACATCACACCATCTTGGATTTTATGACGTTTCATGGTTGACCACCCATTTTTGTTATACAAACAAAAGAGCTATTGTTTACTGACAATAACGGCAACCACAATACGTCATATAATACAAAAATGGCGGCGCGCGGAAATTTCAACCCCCCAAAATGGCTGATATGTGTATCAATTATCCC
>MU827983.1:0-17522 GCA_029204205.1 Desmophyllum pertusum
AATGTGTCTTAAAAAGTTCTACGATTATCAGTTCAGTAAGGCATGCAGCAAGTTTGAGGACAGAGTTTCAACGTCAAAACTACATTGTTACCATGGACAACTGGTTCGGTTTCTAATGGTAACATGACTGTTATTGATGTCACTAGCGTTTGGCGGGCTCTCGTGGCCCGAAGCCATCATGTTACCATTGGAAACCGGTCCAGTTGCCCATGGTAACAGCACAGTTTTGATGTCAAACCTTTGTCCTCAAACTTCCTTCGTGCCTTACTCAACTGATAATCGTAGTCATATCTCAAAACTATTCTCACTGTTTATTCTTGTATTCCAGAATACAGCCAATCAAATACACCACTTTGATAAAAGTAACCACTAGCCTGATGGGTTTTTTTTACTTTTTAAATTGCAAAGACCAAAAAAAGACCAAAAATCGAGACTCCGACTACTTAAATTATGTTCTGAGAGACCATTCGCCACCCCTATTGTTGTGATTGGTTTAAGTTCTGCATCAGTTGCTCTGTTTGGTTAGTCTGCATTCTAAAAAAATTGAGCTGCTGTATTTGCACAGCTTGGTGGAGAAACTCGAAATTAATATGATACTGCAGGCACTACTTATGGCTTATGCAGTTCTTTTTCCTTGATTTACATGATACCACCTGTTTATCTACAGTGCAGATTTGCAGTGTTTGTGGCAAAAATATGCATACCTAGATGTTTTTAGGGAAAGCGTTAGTTCTGATACCCACACCCCTTCTAGACCCTCATTTTAAGCGACGGGGGTAAAGTAAGGTTTTGCGGATACTCATAAATTAATACATAAAATTATGAAATTAAGAAGTTCCCTTATGTCATACAAATATGGAGCCTTAAAGTCAACTGTTTTAACCCTTGGACGTATACGCAAGTATCTTCCCTTACAGTGGGACGGGGGAGGAGGGGAGAGGGGTAAGTCTGTAGGAAGCTCCATCAAGTGTTTCGTTGTGTTCAATCTTTTAACCTCAATTCATCTTGAATACATGTAGATAGTGTCTTCTACAAGATAAGGTAGTCACTTGTACTCCCCTTCACTGGTACGCACTCCCCTTCACTTGTACACCCTCCCTTCACTTGTACTTCTCTTCAATGATACGCACTCCCCTTAACTTGTACGCACTCCCTTAACTTATACGCAACCCCCTTCACTTGTACGCACTCCCCTTCACTTGTACTCCCCTTCACTTGTACTCCCCTTCACTTGTATGCTCCTTTCACTTGTATGCTCCCTTCACTTGTACGCACTCCCCTTCACTTGTACGCCCCCACTCCTTATAAGTTAAGTGTCTTACCTTTTCAAGTGGTAAAGTTGTTGTTATGGTATGCGAAAATAAATTCTTCAAAAGGAAGATTGGGGCAAAGAGATCTTGAAGAAAGCGGCCTTGGACACAATAGTTAACTGCGTCAAATACGAGGCGCATTGCAAAGTGCAAGAAACTGAAATAGATCTTCTCGACAGTTGAAGGAAGCCCGAAAACACTCATGTAGTCGTGCCTTGAACTTTTTAAAATTCCATAGACATCCATTTACAAATCAAACGTTGCTTTTAATTGTAGGTTAAGTGTCTTACCTTAAAGTTTTCAATTGTAAAGTTGCTGTTCTGGTATGCAAAAATGATGTACTAGAACTTTGTTTGAGTTACCCCTGGAGTAGTTTTAGTAAACTTGTGACATATATTATAGACGCTACTAAAACTTTTACCTATATGTTTAGTTTTGTTGAGTCTCTTTGTCAGAAGTAATAAGCAAAATCACGACATAACATCACCTTCGGACATTAAGATTCCATACAGTAAAAATAAGCTGGTAAGGTAAGAAATACATTTTTTTATTTTGATTATATTCTACACAAAATTACATATTATTTTCAACTTCAACATCATTTAGTTATTATTCCTCTTGATCACCATCTGAAACATAAAAAAATAGTATTTTAATGTTGCATTCTAAAAAAATGATGCTTATGCAGTTTTTCCCCCTTGATTTACATGATACTACCTATTTATCTATAGTGCAGATTTGCAGTATTTGTGCCAAAAATCATGATGTAAAAATTGTGCAAAAGTGATGCAAGTCAATTTCGACGAAATTCCTGGCTTTTTGATGAAATATCGTGCCAAACGAAATTTTGGCGATAATTTGCCGCATTTTCGTGATGCCTATTGTTTCAATCTGTGCGAATTTTCGAGCGTAAATTTGCGCTGCTCGAAATATCGCTTCGCATTTTTCGAGCAATAATTCGCTGGCGTATTTTGCATTTATCTTCTCCAGTTTTGCCATGCGCAAGTGGCAAAATACTATGGCTGCCATCAGGTCCTTAAACTGGGAGGGCAAATTCCTCAGGCTCCCAAAAACTTAGTTATAGTTACTAAGATGAGAAGGGAGTATACTTCCCCATCCAATGGTGAGAAAGCTTTCAAAGTGTCTAATGTTTACTTTCATTGTCGGGTGGATTGCGTTAAGCGCAAACAATCCCTTTTTGTACCTACTCAGTGTAATATTCCCTCAACCATTATCCCACACCTTTTACTGTTGCATATGCTCTTCGCCAGGGTCTTCTTCGCACCCACCCGCCATCTTGAAAGCGGAGATGGCCCTGGGGACTAGGTTGTGCCTAAGTTAATATGCATTTTTATGCATAAATTAATGTTTACAGCTGATCGACGGACTAATTTAAATACATGTCCTCAACCGCTAAACTTAATGAGTAAAAAGCAATTCGTTTGTGGAATGATGGAGGATGAAAGATGTCAGAGGTGGATTGCAGAATGTCGCTGGGAAAGCCTAAATGTGACAAGGCATACTCGAGTTTGCTCGAAGCACTTCAAAGGTGGCTTAGGCCCCACAAAGACAAACTCTATTCCGACCATTTTTGATTTTCCAAAGCATCTGCAGCGAAGTGAGGCAACGATCACAGTGCCTAGAAACCCGGGGAGAAAGCTACCCAAGCAAAACATTCGGTTGGTTTAACGTTAAACTTAATGAAATAATAATTAAATAATGTTTGAAGTACGTGTTCTTATTCCGTTGCAGGTTGTACACATGTGCATCCCAATTTAAACGGTATCCTTCAAGAGATTTATACACCTTTAAAGACTCCTTGTCGTAACCTTTCTGATTTATTAATTTATTAATCTCCCCAAGTGAAGTTTGGTGCTTCTTCAGTCAGAATGAATATTAAAGGATTAGGAATGTTACCATGTTTTGAGATCAACTTCGCATTTACAACATCGCTGACTGACTCAGCGCAGCAGTCTCCCGTCAATTCCAAGTTAAGTTTTTGTACAGCGCAAGCACTGTAAATGTATTATTTTTTGCAATTTCCTTGCAATTTTTTGCATTGCATAAATTTAATGGAAACGCACTTTCTTGACCTGTAGTTCTCACGAATGAGTAAAACTATTTTGTTAAACATGATGAATTTAGTCTGAATGCGTATACGCGATGAAATGTTAGAAAACCTACTGATAAAACTGTAACCATTTAATGATTAACATTAATAATTACATTGCCCTCAAAATAAGAAAAACTGTTGGGATTATAGCCAGATCGCGACATTTTGTCCCTATACAGACACTTTTAATGATCTATCGATCCTTGATTCTACCCTACCTAACCTATGGGATATGTGTATGGGGCCACGCTGCTAAATGTCTTATCAACAAGCTTATAATCCTCCAAAAACGTGCTCTTCGGCTTATATGCTTCACTGCTAGAAATGAACATGCTATTCCATTTTTCGTTAATTCATCAATTCTACCTTGTCACCGCAATGAGAGATCCCGTGAGATAGCATTGCGCCTGCGCGAACTCATTGCGTTGTTACCTTCATTGCGAACGGTCGTATAAAAAGTCTTTCCGAAGCAAAAATGCCAACTCATGGAGTAAAATCGGCGGCTGCAACCCCGACCAGACAGAGAAAGAGATGTCGCAGAGGTCGCAGAAGATCGTCGTTTGAGCGACGCTAGGAAAGCACATGGCGAGGAAAATAGACTTAATAGTCTTCCCGCCTCTGACACAACGTGCTCTAATGAGCAGTTGTCGTCTCTTCAAACATCAATCGAAAGCGGGTTCACTACCATGAGCAGTTCCATCACCAAAGCAATAACAGATTGCTTTTCCAACATGGCAGACAAATTTGAGAACTTGCTTGAATCTGACCTTGAAATGAGTGAGACAGAAGAACCTGACGAACCAGCGAGCGGGAAGCAGAAAGAGCGGGAAACTGCGAGTATCGAGTCCTTGCTTGACAACAGGACAAAGGCCGCTGAGGATACAACGGGAAAAGCCTCTAATGAGGACCCCAAATCAATGGTCTTGGCTTGTATTAAACAAGACCTACAAGCAGATGAGGTTGGAGACCCCATCGACACCGAGCTGTCCGCCATTATCACCAGTCTGTTGACTAAAGGTATGGCCGAGGACAAGCTGCAGGAGAAAATGACTAAAATAGCACGCCCTCAACATTGCGAGGCGCTCACAAAAGTGAAAGTAAATCAACTCATCTGGGACAACTTGAGTGCGAATGTAAGATCTCAAGATCTTCGCATGCAGAAAGTCCAAACTTCCTTGATAAAAGGAATTACTGGAGTTGTTATTGCGACAAATAAGATTCTGTCGCGCCTTGACTCGATTACCGAGGGACGAGACTTGACACAAGGCTTATCAGATGGCATCGCAATGCTTGCGAACGCCAACAAAGAAATAAATATGCGTCGCAAAGAAATGATCAAACCAGATCTTCATGACGACTACAAGCACTAGTGCTCGAGTTCTCTCGAAACTACTTCTCTCCTTTTTGGAGATGAGTTGTCCAAACAAGTCAAAGACCTCACAGAGGTTAATCGAGTTGGGAAGAAAGTCGCCCATTCTCGAAGTGCAGAGCAAACACTTTGGATACAAAAGTCGGCCAACATTTGGACATGGCAGAGGTGCTCGATATCAGTCATCGAGAGGCCCTCATTTTTTAGGGGCAAGGCCATCGGGACAGGCCGGTGGCACCTTTCACGGAAAACGCTACCACAAGAGCGTGAGAGGCAAGCAAACACAACAATCCTAGTGAGATCTGAAGATGTCAACAACTCCTCTAATGAGGTATGTTCACAGCATGATGAAAATATAATTGCAGGAAGATTGAAGCAATTTTCCTCAGCTTGGGAAAGTATTACAAGCGATGAATACATTTTAGAAGCAGTAAAGAGTTACAAAATTGAATTTGTTGATAATTTTGAACCATGCCAAACCCACATACCGTGGGAAATTGATTTTAATGCACAAGAATGTGACATAATTGATCAAGAAATAGCAAAATTGCTTAAGAAAGGGGTTGTGATAGACTCCCAACATGAGCATGGAGAATTTATTTCTAACATTTTTCTTCGACGTAAGAAAGATGGGAATTACCGAATGATACTCAACTTAAAGCATTTCAATGAATATGTTTCCAAGCATCATTTTAAAATGGAGTCCCTGCAGTCTGCTGTTGGACTCATGAAGCCTGGCTGTTACATGGCTACTGTAGATCTGAAGGATGCCTATTATTCGGTTCCAATAGACAGATCACATCAAAAATTTCTCAAATTCTCATGGAGAGGAAGACTGTTTCAGTTTGCTTGCCTGCCTAATGGGCTGTCGTGTGCTCCACGGTGCTTTACCAAAATACTTAAACCAGTCTATGCCACCCTTAGAAGGGCATGTTAATGTTGGGTATATTGATGACCAATATTTGCAAGGAGACACCAAAACTGAGTGCCGTTCAAATATTGGTGATACAGTGTCTCTTCTCACAAAACTGGGGTTCCTGATTCACCCTGACAAATCGGTATTAGTGCCAGTTCAAAGGATAACATTCCTTGGGTTTATCCTTGATTCTGGCCTAATGCTAGTGATGCCTACACCGGATAAAGCCCAGAAGCTTAAAAGTGCATGTGGAAAACTGCTAAGTAAGCCAGTGGTGACTGTCCAGGAATTAGCTGAAGTCATAGGCATCATTGTGTCAAATTTTCCTGGGGTAGAGTTTGGGCCCTTGTTTTATAGAAGTTTGGAGCGAGACAAAAGTCTCACCCTCAAACACAACAAAGGGGATTTTTCTTCGACGCTGCAACTATCCCCCGATGCCATTGCAGACCTTAACTGGTGGTGCGAAAATATCGAAAGTGCCACTAAGGGAGTAACAAAAGGGAACCCTGACATTGTCATCACAACTGATGCCTCAACACTAGGTTGGGGAGCAGTCCTTGACAACCAGTCTATTGGTGGTCAATGGACACAGTCTGAAGCATGCCACCATATCAACTATTTAGAACTGCTGGCAACTTTCTTAGCACTAAAAAGTTTTTGCAAAGATATGTCTAAAGTTCATGTTCGCCTCCGATCAGACAATACTACAACAGTAGCATACTTGAATTCCATGGGAGGTATGCAGTCTATACTGTGTGACACATTAGCCAAAGAAATATGGTTATGGTGTTTTCAGAAGCAATTATGGCTTAGTGCTAGCCATGTGCCAGGGAAAGAAAATATCCAAGCAGATAGAGCATCTAGGCATTTTGATGATAATACTGAATGGATGCTGCGTCAAGACATCTTTTTGTCAATTGAACAACTATGGGGCAAACCAGAGATTGATCTGTTTGCCTCTCGTTTGAATAAACAACATCCATGTTATGCTTCTTGGAAACCAGACCCTGGGGCCAGCTTTACTGATGCATTCACAATCTCTTGGAGTGATTACTATTTTTATGCATTTCCCCCATTTAGCATAATCCTACGGTGTTTACAGAAAATCAAACAGGAGAAAGCGGAAGGAATACTAGTGGTGCCCAATTGGCCTACACAACCGTGGTACAGCAAACTGATGCAGATGATCATAGACCACCCTCGACTATTTCCAGTGCAAAAGAGCATCCTATCTCGTCCCAGCAAGGCAGGATCGTGTCACCCACTGTGGCAGAGACTTCACCTGATGGCATGCAAGCTATCCGGACAACCATCCAAAACCAGGGCATTTCTAAAGAGGCAACAGACATCATTCTTAAATCATGGAGACCAGGAACATGCAAACAATATCAACCATATATCACACAGTGGATACAACATTGTCATCAAAGGAGTCTTGATCCGACTAACTCCACTGTGGGACAAGCATTAGAGTTCCTGTTACAACTTTTTAAGAAAGGTTTAGGCTACAGTGCCCTGAACACAGCACGGTCAGCATTGTCATACATTATTGCACCTGTAAATATGGTTTCATTTGGGGCCCAACCACTAGTGATTAGATTTCTCAAGGGTGTTTATGACACTCGTCCCTCAGTACCTCGTTATGTTGAGACATGGGATGTAAAAGTTGTGTTAAAATTTCTCGCTAACCTACATCCGCCCTCCAAGTTATCACTTAGAGAGCTCACGCTTAAGCTTGTTATGCTTGTTAGTTTAGTTTCTGGCCAAAGGGGTCAGTCTATCCAGTTACTGGATATTAATTGCATGTCACAAACTGAGACTACATATACCTTTGTTATTACACAAAATGTAAAGCAATCTAGACCAGGGACCAAACAACCCGTAATTAAGCTAGAGTCTTACTCAACAGATGAAAGGCTATGTGTTGTTACATTACTCAGGGAGTACCTCAGTAGGACTGCAAGTCTCAGGGGAAACCACTACCAACTGTTTATAAGTTATGTTAAGCCATTTAATCCAGTATCTCGTGATACTATCAGTCGTTGGGTTAAGACAGTCATGCAACAAGCTGGCATTGATACTGCTAAGTTTAAGCCTCACAGCACCCGTGCAGCATCCACATCAGCTGCTAAACGAAATGCAGTTCCACTGGAGAACATATTGGCTGCCGCTGGATGGAAAAGTGACTGTGTGTTTGCAAAGTACTACAACAAGCCAGTTGAAAGCAAATCCTTTTCTGAAGGAGTGCTGACACAGTGATGAACACTGTCCTTATTGAACACTGACTTACATGTATGAACACTTTGATGTGTACTATTGTTGAGTTGACAGATTTATTCAGTAAATCTAAGTTGGATTTTCACTTGTGTGTGTATTTGAGATCTTTATGCATGACATTGCTTTGAAATCTCACGGGATCTCTCATTGCGGTGACAAGGTAGAATTATAAAATTAGACGAGACTTACCTGGAAGTTGAAGTCTGATTGGGATTCTACCTTGTCACTAAGCAATGAGGGATAACGTGCCCACCCTTCTATGCCCTCCCATTGGAGTTGGGTATTGAATGTATGCATAAAGTCTTTAAAGTATGAGTTCGCGCAGGCGCAATGCTATCTCACGTTATCCCTCATTGCTTAGTGACAAGGTAGAATCCCAATCAGACTTCAACTTCCAGGTAAGTCTCGTCTAATTTTATAATTCTACCCGTAACAATGATCTATTACGAAGCTGTCGCGAACCTAATGCACGACATATCCCATGGATCTGCACCGTCACCTCTTCAAGCTTTCTTCATAAAATCTAATGAAGTCCACCGATACAATACTAGATCCGCAGCAAAAGGTAACTATTTTCAGAAAGATGCTAAGCTGGAAATTCAAAACGTTCATTTTCCCGTTTTGGAACTTTAGTCTGGAACAATATCGCACCTACCCTGAGAGACAAGCCTCAGTCAATTTTCCGAAAAACAATTCGCAACCATATGTTTGATATACTCTCAGCTCAGGACGACTATGTTGAAGTCAATTCCCTCATAGATAGCCTTAAATCTCTTTCTTAATTTTGTTTGATTAGTTTTCTTTTGTTAGTTTGTTAGTTAGTTTTCCTTTCTCTTCTCTACTTTATACAGAAACAAAATTACTACTTTAATTTCTTTGTTCTACGCCATTATATAAATTGATAATTTTCTTCTTGTTATTTATTACTAAAACCCTACTGTTAGCTACCCTTATTATAATTTGTTTTTTGTCACCTCCCGCCTCGAATAGTTCTGCTAATTTGCGGGAGGTGAAAATCTATGTACTTTAACCAAAGAATTAATAAAGCTTGTTGTTGTTGTTGTTGTGGATAATCCTATAGAGCATATGTAGGAATTTTTGGAAAACCTTGTTAAAATCTTTACAAAAGCTTAATTCTAAGCTGGCGGTCTTGGCGCGCGAAGTAAACTTTTTAAGCGCGCGAAGTAAATTTTTTAGCGGCGAAAACGAGCGGAGTCTGGGTCGGGGAGGTCTGAGGTACGCCTGCAAGAAAGCCTTTCAAAAGCTGTAATTTTACGTGCTCTGAGAGAACGTAAAATTCCCATTGGCTGAGAGCGCCCCATGGGAATAATTTGCCGCTTCGGGTGATTGATATGTCACTCAAAGGAAATACGAATGCGTGAACATCTGCAGTTTGTTACGGTGTATTGAAGGATGAGCAACAAACGGCTTGCGCCATCTCTTCAAGAGAAAGCATTTTAATACGGGTAGCCTGAGATCAGGATCCTAAAGAAAATCGGTGAGCGAAGTGAGACCGACTGGTTTCGGAAAAAGTTTGATTTTTCAACTGTTCGTGTTGTAATTTCTCCGCTTTCTTAGTAGTATTATCCCCTGGAGTATACGATCAAGGATCAAATCCTGGAGGTCAATTCTATCCATGGAATTTCAGCCCGCAATCTTTCTGAGAAATTGCAGTGCTTGAAACAGCAGTGCTTGGAAAATTTAAACATTGTATACGCGCTGGCATACGCATCCGCAGAAGCCGGCGCGGCGATGGACAAACAATTGTCGAGTCCTTGAGATCAAAAGATTCATCATTTATCGTGAATTTGGCGGCCTGCATCGTCGGCTGAGGTACGTTTGAAGTTTATCACATTGCGAGAACTCGATCTGGACATGCTTTCCAGCAAACAGGAAAATTTGATGTAGAAATTGAACTGGTTTGAAAAATCAAAATAAACCCATGTTGACAGATGATATAGCCTTGTCACGTAATATCATCGGGGGGTCATCGGGGGCGGAAGCGACTTTTGTCACCCTTTCGGGCAGGCTCTCCCTCGCTCACGTGTGATTAAGGCACAAGAAAACCAGCAGAATCAACCACCACAGCAATTGTTAAAAAATTAAAAATTAAATTAAAAAATAAACAACTTTATTTAAGTGTCAGAGGATTTAGCACTGCTGTACTATTGTGGACACTGTAAATAATGAACAAACAAATATTGTAAATATAACATAAACTTGTTAAGAATCCCAACTGGTGGGAGGCTGTCCAGAGTTGGCTATTTACAAGCGTGGCCGAGGAGTTGAACTCGGGACTACCGAGAGCAAATCCAGCTAGTGGCAGGATGGAGGATTTGAACCAGGTACCTCCAGATTTCAAATCCAGCGCCCTAAAGCACTCAGTCACGCCGCCTCCCTTGGTTAGAGCCAAATAACTTAACAACCAAAGCAATACAACAGCGTCTCGTAGACAATGGAATTGCACCAGAGCGAATAATCGATTATTACAAATTAGCTTTCTCCATTAGTTATGTTTCAATTCAAAATTGTACACAATATAGTTTTTACAAAAAGCAAATTGTTCAAGACCAAGCTAACAAATGATAGCAGTTGTTTCTTATGTAAATCTGATAGACAAGATCTTAAACACATGTTGTATTCCTGTCCTATTGTGGCTCAATTCTGGGATTTGCTTAACAATTGGTAGACACTGCACAGCTTCGACAATAATTGACCTCTCGATTGTCAAAGTTATGTATGGAATTCTTGAAACAAACAACTTAAGTAGACTCACTAATCATTTGCTACTGATTGCAAAATATTGTATATATTGCTGTAGTATTAAGGAAGAGCCTTTATCTTTGCAAGCCTTAGTTTTTAATAAGAGTGAAATAGAAAAACAAATTGCAACTCGTTCGAACTCCCCAAAGATGTTTTATAACAAATGGAAGCCCTTGTTAGATGGAAACGTTTTCTAATTTAATGATGCTAGTGCTAAACATAAATGCTCTTCTTTGAATCTTGTACGTGCTATCACCTGTAACTAATGCGGCATTGTAATGTAAGTAATGTACTGTATTTTCAGTAATGTAATGTAAGCAAATTGATGTAAGTAGTTAAAAAAAAAAAAAAAAATGATAAACCTAAAAAAAGGAAACCTGTAGAGGTCAAATTTGACAAAGGAGGGAATGTTGTGCACCAAAATGATCCAGACAGCATATCGACAGGTGAACGCAAAATTCATCCAGTCACCTTGCTGAACCAGCATCAACGAAACAACACAAAGCAATTGGGTTCAACGCATCATAACATTTGTTAGCTTAAAAGCCCCTCACTTGCAGGTGAGTATGTCGAGTTATGCAGACGGTGAACACTGCTGTATAACAGAAAAATATCTGTCCTGGTATGACCCAAGTTTATTATCAGTCACTGGTGTTTCTCCGATTTAATTCATGTTTCTGCAAATGGGGACTACACTGCCAAAACATTGTTGCAATGTGTTGAAAGGTACGCTTAATGACGAACAAGACCTTCTTTACCTAATTCGCACAGCCACTGATTATGTGATTTGTCCTGGTCTGAAAACAGCCCAAAATGTTGACTTCACAGTTATAAGATCATGAGGTTTTCCCATTCACTGACAGTAAACATTGTTATATCCTCCACAAGCCTTGAAATAGGAAACAAATACCTGATTCAGATCTTCACAATGTGTTGTAATTGCAAAAAGCTGTATCACAAGTTGAAAGCTATGTTGCAGAAATGAGAACGAATGTATTTCCAATTCATCAAAGTGCAATATTATTGGAAGTTTCTTAATAGTCTGAAAAAGCCAATGGCGAACTGTGATCTCCATTGTTTGTAGACTTGAACAAGTGAAAGATTGAACAAAAAATGTCAATTCCCCTTGTCCCCTCAGTTCTCCAACCAAATGCTGGAAATCAGTGGAACAATTTCATCCAAGTTTAAAAAGGAACTAGACAATATTTTTTTATGAAGACGAGACAGCAGGAGAAGGGAAAGGAAAGGTCATGAAGTCAATTTGGACAAGGGATGTTGAGGACAGGAAAGCATTTTGGAAGCATCAGAATATCAACAGTGATGTATTTCTTTTAGTTGTTAATTAGCCTTCCCATAGGGCAACAGACCCTTTATAAACCACTCCTTGTTAATATCACACCACTTGACGCCGACCAGTTTACTCGAGGCTATTTTTCATTTCATTTACCTTTGTTATTTTGTTTATTGTATTATTTCAGGTTACTTTCGACTGCTTCTTCCTGTTTTTGTATCTTGTATTTACTACTATTTATCACGATTCTTGTATTTAGCACTATTCAAATCCTTGTTAATAAACTCGATAATTGCTGGCGGCTCCCTCCACAAACTGTTGTGTTGTTTGCGTCATTACTTATAATAGAAATGTTTTCTATTCGGCTGAGCGAAGCGAAAGAGAATAGAAAGTCCATTTATAATATGTATAAAAAACCTAATCCTTTTTGGGGATGAAACAACATTAAGCATATCATTTGATGGAGTTTTCCTCCAGTCAAACCGCACAAATGCATTTTTACCGTCTCTCCTGCACAAATAAATTTTCACGGTTACAAATGCATCTCTACTGTCTCAATAATTTATAGATTTAATGCTATAGTAATAAAACCATGAAGCATATGCCTGTTAAATTTGTCATCTTATTTTAAAATGTTTACTCAAAACTCCAGAAATCCATTCTTGTGGTCCATTCAACCATTTCAACTTTCTATTGATAGATTGATCAAAGGTATGTTAAAAAGGCCATTTCTCCGAAAACAACATTCTTTGCTTAACCCATTGACACCTGGGCTTTTTCCAAAAAACGGCAATCGAACATCAGATGCAGAGATGCCTATTTCTGGCCGTTATTGCCACCGTTTACTGCCCAACTGTCTAAAACTTAGTCTGCAACATAGAAACCCACATCCCCTTCTACTTAAAAGCAATGAATTCAATATTTCCCTTGGGCATGCGCAGAAATCAAAATTTGGACACACACTTCAGGCTTTTAGTTTCCTTTATTGGCTGTTCTTTCTCCCCTTTTTCTCTCATTTTATATTGTGGTTTTGTTGGCCTTTCAGTCGCCTTTGTTCATGTAGGAAAAGTTTCCCCTAAACATTGAGGAAAGTGAACTGTTTCAACATAGTGTCAATGGTAGGGAAGGTGGCCTTTTTGGTGATTTTGGTGGTCTCGTTTTTTGGTTGTTTTGTGTGTATCTCTGGCCCAATTCCGTGCTCGGATAGGCATGCTTTGTTACACATTTTTCTACTCCATTAGTTGAATATCAAAGTCATCCTCTGGCGTGAACAGTGATGATGTCACAAATGGTACAAGTCTGTGGTCTCCTCTTGGTCGGTTATGGCCAGTTTAGGTGTAAATGTGTTAATAATTAAATTAATAATTAAACTTCAAGTGCATTGAAAGCGAGCTTAGAATTATTATAAGCTCCCTTCTAATGCACTTGAAGTTTATCCCTACCGCAGAGAAGAAGTGAACGTCTTCCAAGAATCCTTTGCGGTCTCTGATTTGACAAGATGGCGGCGCTTTCCTGATGCGTGGCGAATTTTGGCAATTTTTCATCTTTGTTTTTTCAGCGTTTAAGCGCTAACCTGAAGTAAGTGAGCTTGTAAACATATCCTTATCATTTGTTCTTCTAATGGAAGTGTTTTTTGTGGAAATTAATGGTTCAGGAGTTATTTTTTATGATGTTTCAAAATCAATACTTCGATCCATCCGTGACCACGGCTTCGACGCGGTGCATAAATTTATTCGTAAGCAGTCTCTCTGCTTGAGTAATTTTTACATACAACTAATATTTTTGTTTTAGAAACGTTCTTACACAATTTTGTACCATAGTGACCCTTAGTGACCCAGGATTTTTAGCTTTTTGGAGGCTTTGAAAATGGGGCAAATCAGCAAATTATTATGGATCACGTGGAACATGGCTAACATGCAAGACATGTTTATGAAGAGAAATGCCGTTTTTGTTTCTTTATATCGTTTTTTTACGCGAAATAGGCGTACAAATAACGCTTTTATGTGTTTCATTGAACTCAAAATGAATATTATTCTTTCTTATTTTCTTAGGTCCAGCATGGATGATATAGATTCAGACACTTTTATAGTGCCAAATGCTCTCACATTTCCAACAAGTTCAATGTTTACACCTGAATAATTTTAGGTGCATATAAGAATGCTATCAACTATTTTGTGATACTGTGTCATATTGGTGGCTAGTGGGAAAAATATATATTCTGTATCTGATGGGGTTGTTTAGCCACAGAGCCCCAATACAAAAATAATATAAACCAGGAAGGGGGTGGGGGAGACAGGAATACACAAATATACACCAATACAAAAATATATTTTCGCCCAATTATATCAAATAACTTGTAATCAGGCCATCCATGATCCTTAGATTCTCATACTGCCTCAATCTGAGAAGTTACCTAATTATTCATGATACAACCTTGCTATTCCTTGTTACTTTTAAAGAAATTCAATCAATATTAACTTATATTATTGATTTTAGTCACCATAAAATAAACAGCTGGTTCATATATGCAACTAAAATCCTCATCAAAAGTCCTTGGGACAATAGGTATGGAAAGTTGAAGACTACAGAAAGTTCCGACTACTTCAGATATCATCCTATGCTATCAAAACAGGATTACCCCATTCCGTCGAACAATGTTGAAGAATAGCAGACACCCAGTCACAGATCGCAACATTGTTAAAGGTGGGGGGGGGGGGGGAATAGGAGACATCCAGTCACAGATCACATCATTGTTAAGGGGGGGGGGGGGGGGGTTAGAAGGAATAGAACACCGAAAGTTATAAAGCAGTGGCGGATCTAGGAGAGGGGCCGGACAATTTTTCCACCTGATCAGTTATGACAGGTCTGGATCTGCCACTGTAAAGTGTCCAAAAATGTGTGTGTTGTGAGTTGCAGCTTAACCTTGAAATCAGTGAATTATTTCTTGGAAGTTTTTTCACATTACATAATGATGCTGTTACAACCACAGTAGCCATGTAACCACTCATGGTTTATTAAAATGCAGTGACACTACATGTATTTTAATATGGATTTCTAATTTCTCCATACAATTTATTACATAGTCATGTTTT
Source organism: Desmophyllum pertusum (assembly GCA_029204205.1). Classification (NCBI taxonomy): domain Eukaryota; kingdom Metazoa; phylum Cnidaria; class Anthozoa; order Scleractinia; family Caryophylliidae; genus Desmophyllum; species Desmophyllum pertusum. The sequence goes on from MU827983.1 coordinate 15,132, forward strand.
AAATGGTGAGCAACAATAAATATATTTCCAGAAATGAAGAGCAGTTCAAAATTGGTGAGAAAGCAAAGTTTCAATATTAATGTAGACTCGATCATCAGCCATGTCAATTTGTAACCACAGTAGTCATGTTTAATAAGTCACCCAGTGGCCACCAGTGTTCATAAACTTTGCAGTGACACTATTTCAATATGGATTTCTAATTTCTCCTTATAATTTATTGTAACATGACAGTGTGGATAATAAGTACAATTTGTCAGCTACAATGGCCAGGATTTTTCATTTTGACCATGCACCCATCAATACACTTCACTTTCACTAAAACTGGTCCCTACTCTGCCCCAGAGTGGCTGCTATTGATGGTCACCTGGATGGTCATCAAATTCCCAGAAGTTGAACTACAGTGGAACCCCGCTTTACGGACACTCGTTAATACGGACACCCGCTTATTACGGACAGTTTTGTTTGTCCCAACGACAGATATTTTCTCTTATATCAGCCTGCTTAATACGGACACCCGGATAATACAGACACTTTTTCATGTTCCCTTTGGTGTCCATATTAACCGGGTTCCACTATAATAAAATTTTAATGTATGATAATCAGAAGGAGAATTACTAATTTGAGCTTGAGACTGAGAAGAGAGACTCAATGCTACAAATCATTTACCAGTCATGGCAATTTATAACCACAGTAGCCACGTAAACTCGCCTAGTGTTCATATTGTAGTTTACATTACAATATTGCAGTTTACATTACAATTCATTGTTAAGCAGACAAGAGTGGAGAATAAATAAAATGTATGTTAGGGGAGTTGAACTGCCACTAACAGCTACCTCTAACAATAGCCATGATATTTCACCCCGACCATGTTCCCATTAACACACTTCTCTTTCTGAAACCAAACCTCCCTACAATGGTCACCTCTACAACAGCCAGTAAATTCTGCCCCAGACTGGCAGAGTGACCATTGTAGTACAGTGGAACCCCGCTTTACGGACACTTGTTAATACGGACACCCGCTTATTACAGACAGTTTTGATTGTCCCGACGACACATATTTTCTCTTATATCAGCCCACTTAATACAGACACCCGGATAATACGGACACTTTTTCATGCCCTTTGGTGTCCGGTTTCCACTGTACTGTATATTGTTTTGACGGTCATCCAATAAAATAAAATGCACTGTATAATAATCAGGAATGAGAATATATAAATAAAGATTTTGAGCATGAGTCTACAAGAGGTTGGAAGGCAGGTCATGAGAATGAAGGACCTACAGTGTATACTACAAATATTAAATTATGACTTCCAAAGATTTAATCGAAGCGAAATACAGTGTCAGTACATTCTGAAATTTTAGAACACAAAAGTACATGTGCCACTTTACGGTAAATGTCTTTCACCTGCGCACAGTACCACATTTAAACTTGGTTTGTTTCTGGCCATGGAAGTGTTGAAAATGCAACATATTTTTGCCAGAAAATCAGTGATAGAACTGGATAAATATTGTAGTTTACAGCATTTGTAACAAAATTTTAAAAGTAAGCAGAACATGTATTCAGACTAATTTAAATTTAGTTTCATGGATAAAAATCTGTTTCCCTATCCAGGCAGTATAACACTGCCACTGAGAAACAAGGGAAACCCTCAAGTAAAATACAAACAAAATCAATCATATATAAAAGTAAATAGTTACTTGATTCGATTGCAGATGTACATTTCAAAAATTCGCTTGGTCTAAAAACGAAACATGCTATATTTATACCTTAAATTAAAAATCATACACTCCTGTATTTCCTGATACTCAATCAAGCAAAGCTAGCAATATCACGCTTGGCCTTGCATTAAAACGAACATCATGGACGTACACTACAAGTAGGACTTTCATATCAGTTTATAGACTTTATTTATTGAAGCGAGATTACGGTAAAACTAAAAAGTATATTACACAACTTTCCATTACCTTGAAAAACCCGAGATTTCAAATACCTAAATGCACAAATCAGTACTTGATTCCACACGGCAGAGTGATGTAGGATTGCGGATAACTTTTCTTGAAAACGTGTGAAAAACATTCGAAGGCATTTCAGTTGATGCTCGGCTACCAAGAAGGCACACGTGAAGAGACGTACTTCGTGATATTTCAGTTTAAAATAGCTCATTCTGGAAGATATTAATCCAAATTGTCCTTGTTCGACGCCAAGAGCACAAAGCAGTTGATTCTGGTTAAAATTTGGAGCCCATTTGCCAGGTATGCCTTTCCCTCGAGGAGATGTTTTCATCTCAACACGATGAATACAACTGCTGAGCAACCGCGCAAAAATTGGTAATATCCTATACAACGCAATGCATCTTGGGAATATTTTCACCCCTCCTCTGTCCCTACCGA
>MU827984.1:0-17443 GCA_029204205.1 Desmophyllum pertusum
TTTTTAAATTTTGAGCTTTGACACTCTTGGTCCGATGTGAAAAGGCGTTAAATTTATTCCTTAAGCTGTCCTATTCTACCTTTTGTTTATAGCATACGACACATTCCTACTTGTGTAGCAAAGTAGTCAAGCGAGGCATCAGTGCCGATTGAGTCATATATTAGAAAGAAACAAAATCAGGGTAAACACATTTTTCTTCTTATATGCACCAGTTGGATCAGGGAATCCCCAGGACATTCTATTTGGATTTTTTTTTGTCATATTGCCCTACCCCTAAATTCTGTTTGAACATAGTTCAGTGTACCTTGCTGTATGTGCAACAACAACAAAAATTAATATCTCCAGAATACACTGCAGGTCTAGAGCGGTTTTCAATTGAGTTGTAGTAAAACCAAAACCAAAGTATTCACTCTGGCCAATCATATCAGATTGATAGAACTCGAAGCAAATACATATAACTGGCACCAAGTGCGGGAATTTGTGTACGACCAAGTCACTATTGGTTTTAGTTTGGCATCTGATTGGTTAAGATTTTAGTGGCACAAGTTTTTCAATCAACATTAAACATGTGTTAACATCGGGAGTTTGAAGCCCTTCTTAAATGTTTACGCAAACTGAATCAGTTCCTGGGAGGCTGCGATCATATATCAGAGTGTACAGTACGTGCTGCAACAGTCTGCTCTGAAACAGGGTATCGAATTTTGGGTCAGGTCTGAAATAGGGTAGGGAAAGTCACATATTTTGGTCTGAAAATAGGGTAAGGGTTTCACGAAGCTTGCCGCACACCCCCATCCAAATTTTCAGGGAGTACAGGTCTGGCTTTACTAACCACCTCGAATCATTTTAAATTCTAACTGTCTTATTTCTCCTTTGTTTTAGGCTCGACACATTCTACTGTACTTCTGGACAAGGAGGAAGTGAGGCATCACGCATTGACAATTCTAGAAAGGAAAATAAATCAGGTAAATAACTTCTCTTCTTACTGCACTTATCAGGGAATCCCCAGGACATTCCCCAGAAGATCCCAAGGGCACCCTCTAGGCATTTGGATTTTTTGGTCATATTGCCCTACCCCTAAATTCTGTTTGAGCATAGTACAGTATAATTTGCTGCCAATCTCTCCCGAACCATTTCTCGTACTCTGATAGGGCGCTTTTCAATTTGAGTGGCGAAAATAATCCTGAATTGCTTTGGTTTTGCTTTACTACGCTCGGTGATTGGTTTAAAAATCTTGCGCCACCTTCTCAACCAATCAGATGCAAAACAAAAACCATTCGCGGCTTGGTCACACTCGTTTTCCCGCGCTTGGCGCTGGTTACTTATATTTGCTTCGAGTTTTCATTGTTTCATCATGTTGTTTTCGTTTGTTGTGATTGGTCATTAGTAAATGCTTTGGTTTTGGTTTCACGACACTCAATTGAAAACGGCAGCTGTATAATTTGTAAAGTACAAAGTAGTTGCTTCAGATTAATATTGCTTTCCTCCCAAATTTAAACAAGGAGAATTTTCCAGAAGGCAATCACAGAATTCTCGGTTTGCAACTGACGTCATCGCCGCCATCAAAAAGATTTCTAATAAGATTTTATTGTTTGTCATCCAACATGGCCGCCAGGGTCTTTGTCATTTGAAATCTCTCGGGAATGGTTGCAAACCAGCAGTTGTCAGAAAGGATGCCAAGTCATAAATTACTTTCAGTGGGCACTTTTACATTGAATTAGCATTTGTTGACAAGCTTACATGCAAATTCTCGTGGATCTTTCGAGCTATTTTCGAAGAATATCATGTTTCGGACCTTTTTGCTTTTAATCTTTTCATGAAAGTTATTTCGTTTACAATAAACGCGAAACTACTCACTTTGACGTAGAAACGGCAGACGGTAAAACTGGGATTTGTGTCGTTTTGAAAACAAACGTGATTTGTCCCAATTTATACGTCCGCATTTCGCAGTTCAGTGGCGTCGGATGTAATTCAATTTCCAGAAAACTCGCTGAAATCGCTTTAAATCAGCGCAATGCGCGCGAATAGCAAAGTAGAGTACGTTAATTCCATGTTGTATTGCTAAGGTAGTCGAATCAAGTAACACCAGCGAGATTTCTGCGCCTTGAATTACATTCGACGCGACTGAAATGTATCTCTCTAATGTAATCTTGTGATTGTTTATTTCAGGATATCGCATTTCCATCAAGAACAGCTGACGAAAAGACGAGACAAGACAGTGGACAAGTTCAAGTTGAAAAGAAAAGACAAGACACTGATGGCAATACTAAACAAAGGGAGCAAAGTAAGGCAGATTATTAGACGAGAATCAAGCGAAAAAATACGGAAATACCTAGGATGTGATTCAATTACTTGGACTGTCAAATTACGCTAATACTCGTTAGGTTTTGTCAAGTTTTTTCCAACAAGATGTCCTACAAATTATTTTTGAAATCGTCGCCGAGTTAATGTTGAACAATTTTTTGTTTTAATTTTAGTAACTCAAATGATTTCATAATTTTTACAAGCATTTTCTGTGTTGTAATAATTTTTTCTGGCAATTAATTACGATTTCGTATTGACCTAGGTTTAAAACGTTTTAATTTCCCGCCAAAAGACTTAGAAAAATACGGGGCTCTTAAAATACGCATGCGCCAACTTTTTTTAATTATTTACTTCTTGCTAACATCTGTTTAAAAATTTTGAATTTTCCCGCCAAAAGACTTAGAAAAATACGGGCGCCTAAAATACGCATGCGCCGTTTTTTTTTTTTTTTTTTTTTTTTTTTGGGGTTTTTTTTTTTTTTTTTTTCAAAATGTAAATATATCCCAAGGCGCCCAAAAATACGTATGCGCCATTTTTTTTTTTTTTTTTTTACCGCTGTTAATAACTAATAATTGTAATACTCAAATAAAGTAAACTCAAGTGTCTGGTTTCATATTTATTTACGTTATCAATAAAGTTTTATTAACAAACAATCATTGTATTATTCTTTATTGTCTACCAGTTATCAACATCAAATATATTTTAATTAGTTTATTGAAATTCAATTGAATCAATAAAAAGGTGTCCAGAAAATCTTCCAAAAACTGTACTAAGTCTTTTGGCGGGAAAATTAAAAAAATTTTTGCACAGCGTTTCCCCTGGCAACATTTTTGACAAAAAAATTAATGAGGCAACGCCTTGAAAATATTTTCCCGCCAAAAATCAAATATACACCATCTTGTGTATATTTCACGACAACGAAACATCAAATAGTCAGTCCTAAAATGACAAGCAGCAAGAAATATATTTCCAGAAAAGAGAAGAACGACGCAAAATTACTACAACTGCAATGTTTCGGAGCACAAGGCTGGACGTTTCAAAAAGTAGCAGCATTTTTAAATCATTACATTTAATAGAGTTTATATAGCAGGGTAACTTGAACCCAAACTATATAAACTCTCTTAAACGTAAGAGATTTAAAAGTGCTTCGACTTTTTGAATATTCAACCAAGTGCACCGAAACATTGCAGCTGTAGTAATTTCACGCCGTTCGTCTCAAGTCTGAAAATATATTTCTAGCTGCTTGTCGTTGAAGGCCGCGTACTATTTTAATGTAACGTTATCATGCTACATTAAAGAAGATAGCAAAGGCAAGCCATAAATTTAAAAACTGCAATCGAAAAAAAATCAAAACAGTTTTATCTAACACGCCGCGTTCGGTATATTCTGAAACTTCCGTCACCGCCACGAACTGAACTATTTGCAACGAATTATTAACCGATTAAAACAAATTTATGGCTTACCATGTTACCTTCTTTAACTCGAGCTATGCCAAAGACCATTCGTTTCGGTTTGCTACACAGGACAAGGAAAGCGATCGAAAATTTAAAAAAAAAAACTCAAGCACGGCTTTAAATGCGAGCCAATTTCATACACGCGACACGCGTTTCGATTTTAGAGCGTATTGATTTTGAAAAGCATCTTCGTCCATTAGAGAAATTTGCGCGCTGTTTTTTTTGTTCCTGTGTAACATTAACAAACCGGTCTTGATAAAAGCTCCAACGTAAAATAGTGAGGCTCTAAAAATCAATGTCTGGTTATAACGTGAAGTCTTAATTGCAATAAGTGTTCTTTGAACATTTGCTCTAGAAAAATGTTTGGCCAAGAACTTGACAATTTAATCATTATATAGTCAGTGAAAGTTTTATCAGGAATCACCAGAATTAAATATTTTGGCCAAGAACTTGACAATTGAATCAGTACATAATCCGTGAAATTTATCAGAAAACACCAGAATTAAATATTTTGGCCAAGAACTTGACAATTGAATCAGTATATAATCCGTGAAATTTATCAGAAAACACCAGAATTAAATATTTTGGCCAAGAACTTGACAATTGAATCAGTATATAATCCGTGAAATTTATCAGAAAATTCCAGAATTAAATATTTTGGACAAGAACTTGACAATTGAATCAGTATATAATCCGTGAAATTTATCAGAAAATACCAGAATTAAATCTTTTGGCCAAGAACTTGACAATTGAATCCGCATATAATCCGTGAAATTTATCAGAAAACACCAGAATTAAATATTTTGGCCAAGAACTTGACAATTGAATCAGTATATAAATCCGTGAAATTTATCAGAAAACACCAGAATTAAATATTTTGGCCAAGAACTTGACAATTGAATCAGTATATAATCCGTGAAATTTATCAGAAAATTCCAGAATTAAATATTTTGGACAAGAACTTGACAATTGAATCAGTATATAATCCGTGAAATTTATCAGAAAATACCAGAATTAAATCTTTTTGGCCAAGAACTTGACAATTGAATCCGCATATAATCCGTGAAATTTATCAGAAAACACCAGAATTAAATATTTTGGCCAAGAACTTGACAATTGAATCAGTATATAATCCGTGAAATTTATCAAGAAAACACCAGAATTAAATATTTTGGCCAAGAACTTGACAATTGAATCAGTATATAATCCGTGAAATTTATCAGAAAACACCAGAATTAAATCTTTTGGCCAAGAACTTGACAATTGAATCAGTATATAATCCGTGAAGTTTTATCAGAAAATACCAGAATTAAATCTTTTGGCCAAGAACTTGACAATTGAATCCGCATATAATCCGTGAAATTTATCAGAAAACACCAGAATTAAATATTTTGGCCAAAAACTTGACAATTGAATCAGTATATAATCCGTGAAAATTTATCAGAAAACACCAGAATTAAATATTTTGGCCAAGAACTTGACAATTGAATCAGTATATAATCCGTGAAATTTATCAGAAAACACTAGAATTAAATATTTTGGCCAAGAACTTGACAATTGAATCAGTATATAATCCGTGAAATTTATCAGAAAACACCAGAATTTAATCTTTTGGCCAAGAACTTGACAATTGAATCAGTATATAGTCCGTGAAGTTTATCAGAAAACACCAGAATTAAATATTTTGGCCAAGAACTTGACAATTGAATCAGTATATAATCCGTGAAATTTATCAGAAAACAACAGAATTAAATCTTTTGGCCAAGAACTTGACAATTGAATCAGTATATAATCCGTGAAATTTATCAGAAAACACCTGAGAATTAAATCTTTTGGCCAAGAACTTGACAATTGAATCAGTATATAATCCGTGAAGTTTATCATAAAACACCAGAATTAAATCTTTTGGCCAAGAACTTGACAATTGAATTATTATATAGTCCGTGAAATTTGTCAGAAAACACCAGAATTAAATATTTTGACCAAGAACTTGACAATTGAATCAGTATATAATCCGTGAAATTTATCAGAAAACAACAGAATTAAATCTTTTGGCCAAGAACTTGACAATTGAATCAGTATATAATCCGTGAAATTTATCAGAAAACACAAAAATTAAATCTTTTGGTCAATAATTAGACAATTGAATCAGTAAATAGTCCGTAAACTTTTTCTCAAAACACGAAAATCAAACAAACTTTATAACCAGACAAAAATTATTTACAGCCTCACTGAAAATGACGAAAATATGAGTTTCTGATCAATGTGTCGAATTTATTTCCCTCCCAAAAGCATCCGAACTGATTGGAAACAAAACTTTGCCGTATCGAAACGCCTTTTGCAAATAATATCTGCCAATTATCTTCAATGTACGGAGATCATTTCAGAAACTCATATTCTCTCTAGACGTTATTTTAAGGTGGCTCTGCATGTCATGTGCATGGCGTATTCCAAGACAATATTAGTTTGGCACGATATACGAGAATTGATTTTGAACAGAAAAATGTAATTTTAACGTCTACGATATACGTTTTGAGCGTACACTTTAGCGTTCAAATTATTTTGTCATATATTTTTTTATTTAATTCAACGAGTGAACAAGCAGTGCCACCTTAAAAAAGCGCTCACTAAAACCTGTCCGACAAACATGGCAGAATTTTTAGTAGAATTTTTATTTGCTCTCAAATGTTATTAAATTATGATTTTTCAGCCGAGAACTTCATGAAGAAAATTGTTATTAAATTTCATTAACCTATGCGCATAACTGAAGAATGCTATTTAATCATAAGAAACTGCCATTTCATGTCGGAAAGATTCCAGGTTATACAAATAAATTCACAACTGATGTTCTTACATCTTGGTGTTGTCTCCTCCATATTACTGACTATAGTTAACTTGTCCTTGCTTGACTTTGTCCACTTCTCATTTCTCACTAGTATCGCTTTCTCCAGGGCTGGCTGTAAGTAAAATAGCAAGAAATATATAAGAAAGAGTTTAAATGTGTTAAACAAGTCAAAGTTATGCGAATACCGTCTTGTCGCATGCAGTTTCTTCTCGTATACAATTTGCAATTCAAAATGGCAAAATGTTTTGCACATTGCAAGGGAAAGCACAATTTGAGTTATCGCTCGTTTCATGCTCTATTTTTTAGAATGTTCCCAATACTGTGAAGTTATAGACTTTTATGAAGCCATTAGGCGGTTTGAACTTCGACAAGAAACCGCGAAGCAAGTCAGCCGAGCGCACGTGTTAAGCCATTTGTAAACGGGACCAAAATCAGATACTTCCTTCGAACCTAAAATATAAAATGCCGCAAGAATAAGATACTAACCATGATTATTAAAACTGTGTATAAATTCCGACTTCAAATGGCTTAGCTTCATACAACGACGACGAACTCGCGGCTTCTCTGACTGACAAACAACGGCTTCGCCGGAACACGTGTGATTCATCGCATGAATATGGATTAAAAGTTTGCGCCAATTGCTATCAAATACGTCACAAATTTTTGCCAAATTTAAATGCTTTCTTCTGCATCAGATGCAACATTCCTAAATATGTTTTGTTGTGGAATGATTTGTCGGCCAGATTTCTCTTTTATTTGTAGAACGCGAGGATGAAAATCGGCCCGATTTACAAACTATGTGGCGCGCTGCTACAGATTTTTATAAATCGGGCCGATTTTCGTCCGCTCAGTCTTTTTTTATAATCAAATCAGGCCAAATCGGGCCGACAAATCGTAGCGTGCAAATTAGCTGCTACTTCCTTCTAAGACCTTTAAGGAAGGGATGGGTGGGGTTGACGCTTATACACAAACACGGTTTCAGTTTCAGCTCAGTCCGGTGCAAAAAAGAAAAAAGAACAAGACCAATATTACTTAGAAAGAAAAGCGGGAAGTTTATTGTTTGAAAAATAAAAGGGAAAAAAAGTCTACGACACGTGGTCGGTCGCCCATGCGAGTACTAACCACGCGCGACAGGGCTTAACTTCGGTGATCGGACGGGAACCGGTTTTTTGTTTTTGTTTAAATGGTTTATTTACATAAACTGTTGGACATTTGTATGGTTAACATTATTTCACATTTGTTTTTCTTACATTTCTGGTTGCACCATACAGGTGTTTGACATTAGTCTATATTTGGCATATATTTCGTGTTGCACATTATTTCATGTTTAAACTCTTTTTCTGTAGCACCATACAGGTGGTGACAATATGTCATGCTTTGTATACAATTGGAGGACTTTGAATGTAGATCTTACATGGTGAACCGGAGTTCACCATCAGTTATCGTAGCTAAGGCTTCGTTTATACACCAGTCGTATGGGAAATAGAATAGTGTGGTGTCGCAGTCGGCACAGTTTGTATTGGGTCTTTAAGTGACTTTTGACCGAAGCCGCGAAGATGCCCCTGTGCTATGGTCGTAGACAAGAGAAAGTGGCTGAAATTTAATGATTTTACACAGGCGGGTTGAATAGTCCTGCAAACAAGGTATTTTTCCTTCCTTCTTGCCAGTCAGTCGGCCTGTACGTTAAAGTGCTTTCTCCGAAAAGCGCCCTCTTTCACCATTGTTAAAATCACCAAGAAAAGTGTACCCCCTTTGCCATTGCTAAAATCAACACCGAAAAGTGTCTCCCTTTCACCATTGCTAAAATCACCACCGAAAAGTGTACCCCTTTGCCATTGCTAAAATCACCACCGAAAAGTGTCTCCCTTTCACCATTGCTAAAATCACCACCGAAAAGTGTACCCCCTTTGCCATTGCTAAAATCACCACCGAAAAGTGTACCCCCTTTGCCAATGCTAAAATCACCACCGAAAAGTGTCTCCCTTTCACCATTGCTAAAATCACCACCGAAAAGTGTACCCCCTTCGCCATTGCTAAAATCACCACCGAAAATTGTACCCCCTTTGCCATTGCTAAAATCACCACCGAAAAGTGTACCCCCTTTAATTTGCCATTGCTAAAATCACCACCGAAAAGTGTACCCCCTTTGCCATTGCTAAAATCACCACCGAAAAGTGTACCCCCTTTAATTTGCCATTGCTAAAATCACCACCGAAAAGTGTCTCCCGTTCACTATTGCTAAAATCATCACCGAAAAGTGTACCCCCTTTAATTTGCCATTGCTAAAAATCACCACCGAAAAGTGTACCCCCTTTAATTTGCCATTGCTAAACAGTCACCACCGAAAAGTTGTACCCCCTTTGCCATTGCTAAAATCCGCCACCGAAAAGTGTACCCCCTTTGCCATTGCTAAAATCACCACCGAAAAGTGTCTCCCGTTCACTATTGCTAAAATCCCCACCGAAAAGTGTACCCCCTTTGCCATTGCTAAAATCAACACCGAAAAGTGTCTCCCTTTCACTATTTGCTAAAATCACCACCGAAAAGTGTACCCCCTTCGCCATTTGCTAAAATCCCCACCGAAAAGTGTAACCCCCTTTTAATTTGCCATTGCTAAACAGTCACCACCGAAAAGTGTACCCCCTTTGCCATTGCGAAAATCCCCACCGAAAAGTGTTACCCCCTTTGCCATTGCTAAATTCACCACCGAAAAGTGTACCCCCTTTGCCATTGCTAAAATCACCACCGAAAAAGTGTACCTCCTTTAATTTGCCATTGCTAAAATCACCACCGAAAAGTTGTACCCCCTTTTAATTTGCCATTGCTAAACAGTCACCAACGAAAAGTGTACCCCCTTTGCCATTGCTAAAATCACCACCGAAAAGTGTACCCCCTTTGCCATTGCTAAAATCACCACCGAAAGTGTACCCCTTTTGCCATTGCTAAAATCACCACCGAAAAATGTACCCCCTTTTGCCATTGCTAAAATCACCACCGAAAAGTGTCTCCCGTTCACTATTGCTAAAATCACCACCGAAAAGTGTCTCCCTTTCACCATTGCTAAAATCACCACCGAAAAGTGTACCCCTTCGCCATTGCTAAATTCACCACCGAAAAGTGTAGCCCCCTTTGCCATTGCTAAATTCACCACCGAAAAGTGTACCCCCTTTAATTTGCCATTGCTAAAATCACCACCGAAAAGTGTCTTCCCATTCACTATTGCTAAAATCACCACCGAAAAAAGTGTACCTCTTTTAATTTGCCATTGCTAAAATCACCACCGAAAAGTGTACCCCTTTAATTTGCCCATTGCTAACAGTCACCAAACGAAAGTGTACCCCCTTTGCCATTGCTAAAAATCCCCCACCGAAAAAGTGTACCCCCTTTGACATTGCTAAAATCACCACCGAAAAGTGTCTCCCGTTCACTATTGCTAAAATCACCACCGAAAAGTGTAACCCCTTTGCCATTGCTAAAATCACCCACCGAAAAGTGTACCCCCTTTGCCATTGCTGAAATCACCACCGAAAAGTGTACCCCCTTTGCCATTGCTAAAAAATCACCACCGAAAAGTGTCTCCCGTTCACTATTGCTAAAATCACCACCGAAAAGTGTAACCCTTTGCCATTGCTAAAATCACCACCGAAAAGTGTACCCCCTTTGCCATTGCTAAAATCCCCACCGAAAAGTGTAACCCCTTTGCCATTGCTAAAATCACCACCGAAAAGTGTACCCCCTTTTGCCATTGCTAAAATCACCACCGAAAAGTGTCTCCCTTTTCGCCATTGCTAAAATCACCACCGAAAAGTGTACCCCCTTTGCCATTGCTAAAATCACCACCGAAAAGTGTACCCCCTTTGCCATTGCTAAAATCACCACCGAAAAGTGTCTCCCGTTCACTATTGCTAAAATCCCCACCGAAAAGTGTACCCCCTTTGCCATTGCTAAAATCAACACCGAAAAGTGTCTCCCTTTCACCATTGCTAAAATCACCACCGAAAAGTGTACCCCCTTCGCCCATTGCTAAAATCCCCACCGAAAAGTTGTACCCCCTTTGCCAATGCTAAAATCACCACCGAAAAGTGTACCCCCTTTGCCATTTGCTAAAATCCACCACCGAAAAGTGTCTCCCGTTTCCACTATTGCTAAAATCACCACCGAAAAGTGTACCCCCTTTGCCATTGCTAAAATCACCACCGAAAAGTGTACCCCTTTGCCATTGCTAAAAATCACCACCGAAAAGTGTCTCCCGTTCACCATTGCTAAAATCGGCCACCGAAAAGTGTACCCTCAGGAAAAATTAAGGCATGGGCCTAAATCTGTTTCATAAAAAAGTGACGGGGGTGGTCTAACTTTTTAAACAATCTTACATAACACAGAATAACCTTGGGACATCATTAAACAGCAATAAGTTATGGAACCTTAAATGTCGTTTAGGGTCATTACAATGTCACGTGACCTGTCAGGGTTATTTTTAGCTCAAAGTTATTTTTAACAAAACGGCCACACTTTTTAAATATTTTGCGGGGGCTGCTGCTAGCTTTATGATGTTAAGATTATTAAATACATCAATTCCTGTGCTTGGACATTTTAAGATAATTTGAAATAAAAGTATGAAATTAAGAAAATTACTTTTAGAGGAAGACTGGGTACTAGTAAAAAATGCCGTTTATTTTCAAAATTAATGAAAAATTCAACAAAGCCCAAGCACATATCTTTTGTTTTACCCTTTCGATTTGGGTGAGGCTAAATCGCGTTGGTGGGTGGGTCGTGGGTCGTGGGTCGTGGGTCGTGGGTCGTGGGTCGTGGGTCGTGGGTCGTGGGTTGCGTGGGTCCGTGAGTCGTGGGTCGTGGGTCGTGGGTCCTGGTTTGTGCGTCGTGGCAATAATCATGGATTATAACTCGCAGTATAAAATAACATTTATAACTCGCAGAATAACTCGCAGTATAAATCGCAGTATAACTCGCCTGGGTCGCTTGATTCACAGCCACAGCGACCCTGGATCTCTCGGTCTCTGGATTTTTCACAGACCCACCGACCCTGGGTCTCCGGGTCGCTGGTTTTACAGGACCAAAGCGATTTCCTGGGTCTCTCGGGTCCACTGGATTCACAGAACCAGCGACCCCGGATCTCTGGGGTCGCTTGATTCACAGACCCAGCGACCCTGGGTCTCTGGGTGGCTGGATTCACAGACGCAGCGACCAGGGTCTCTGGTCGCTTGATTCAAAGACCCAGCGACCTGGGTCTCTGGGTTGCTTGATTCACAGACCCTGCGACCTGGGTCCTCTCGGTCGCTTGATTCAACAGACACAGCGACCCTGGGTCCTCCTGGGTAGGCTGGATTCACAGACCCAGTGACCTGGGTCTCTGGGTCCGCTTGATTCACAGACACAGCGGACCTGGTTTCTCTGGGTCGACTGGATTCACAGACCCAGCGACCTGGATCTCTGGGTCTCTTGATTGACGACCCAGGGTCTCTGGGTCCACTTGATTCACAGACCCAGGCGACCCTGGGTCTCTGGGGTCATACACAGACCCAGCGACCCTGGGTCTCTGGGTCATTTTCACAGACCCAGCGACCCTGGGTCCTCTGGGTCGCTTGATTCACAGACCCAGCGACCCTGGGTCTCTGGGTGGCTGGATTCCACAGGACGCAGCGACCATGGATACTCTCGGTCTCTGAATTCACAGACCCACCGACCCCTGGGGTCTCTGGGTCGCTGGTTTTACAGACCCAGCGGATCCTGGGTCCTCTCAGTCGCTGGATTAAACAGACCCAGCGACCCTGGATCTCTCGGTCTCTGGATTAACAGACCCACCTGACCCTGGGTCTCTGATTCGCGGTTTTACAGACCCAGCGACCCTGGGGGGTCTCTCGGTCCACTGGATTCACAGAACCAGCGACCCTGGATCTATGGGTCGCTTGATTCACAGACCCAGCGACCCTGGGTCTCTGGGTGGCTGGATTCACAGGACGCAGCGACCAGGGGTATCTGGGTCGCTTGATTCACAGACCCAGCGACCTGGGTCTCTGGGTTGCTTGATTCACAGACCCTAGCGACCTGTGGTCTCTGGGTTTTGCTTGATTCCGCTATACCCTAGCCGACCCTATGGATGTCCTCTCGGTCGCTTGATTTCACAGCACCCAGCGATCCCTGTGGTCTCTGGGTGCGCTTGGATTCACTAACGATTTCAGGGCGACCTGGGTCTGCAGGGTCGCTTGGATTCACAGAAACCCGACGCGACCCTGGGTACTTCTGCGGTCGCTCGGTTTTTTTTGTACAGACCCAGCGACCCTGCAGGTTTCTCGGTTGCTGGAGTGTCAGAGACCGCAAGCGACCCTGGAATCATCTCGCGTCTCTGGATTCACAGACCCAGCTGACCCTTGGCGTCTCTGGGAATCCGCTGGTTTTATCGAGACCCCAAGGGTCTGACTCCTGTGGGTCCTCTCGGTCGCTGGATTCACAAACCCAGCGACCCAGGCATCTTCAGGGTGCGGTCTCTTGATTCAACGATCCCAGGGTCTCTGGAGTCACTTGGATTCACAAGACCGCAGCGAACCACTGGTTTCTCTGGGTACAAATTGAGTTCACAAATGACACCAGCGACCATAGCTGGGTCTCTCGGGATCGCTGGATTCAGAGACTCCACGCGACGCAACACACGGCGACCCTGGCGTAATACGGCGTCTCATTGAGAAGTTAACGACCCAAGGGTCATCTGGGTCTCTTGAGTTCACATGACCCACGCAGACGCTCATGGGTCATCTGGTCGACGCCTTGGTTTTAACAGACCACATGAGCGACCCTGGGTTTACTCGGTCGCTGGAATTTCAGCAGAACCAGCGACCCTGGATACTCTGGAGGGTTCACTTGATTCACAGACCCCAGCGACACTGGGTTCTCTGGGTTATTTCCACGAGAGCCCAGCGACCCTGCGGTTCCTCTGGGTCATTCCACAGACCCTAGACTATAAACCCTGGGTCTCTGGGTTGGCATGGATTCACAGACGCCAGCAGACCCTGGATGCTCTCCTCGTGTCTTCTTGTGATTTGCATCAGAACCCGCATCCGACCCTGGGTCTCTGTGGTTCGCTGTTTGTTACAAGATCCCAAGTCGAATCCTGGCGTCTGTCTCGGTCGCTTGGAATTCACAGAACCACAGGCGACCCTGGGTCTCTGGGTGGCTGGATTCACCAGATATCGGACCAAGCGACCAGGGTTCTCTGGGATCGCTTGATTCACAGGATTCCCAGCGACCTTGGGTCTCTGGGAAGTTGCTTGATTCACAGACCCAAGCCGACCTGGGTCCTCTGGGTCTTTGGCTTGATGTCACATGACCATTGCGACACCTGGGTATTCTTCTCGGATCGCCTTGATGTCACAGTACGACAGGCGACTCCTGGGTCCTCTGGGTTCGCCTGCGATTCACAGAGTTCCCAGGACCCTGGATCTACTAGGTCTATTGATTCACAGAGCCCAGCTACCCTGGGTACTCTCGGGTCGGCTGGATTCACAGACCCAGCGACCTGGGTCTCATGGTCGCTTGATTCACTAGCACCGCAGCGACACCTGGGTCTTCTGCGGTCGCTGTGATTCACAGACTCCAGCGAACCCTGGGTCTCTGCGGTTCGCTGGATATCACTAGGATCACAGCTGTGAACCCTGGATCTCTCGCGGTCTCTTGATTGACGACCCAGGGTTCTCTGGGATACTTTATTTACAGACGCCAAGCGTACCCTGGGTCTCTGGGTCACTTGAGTCTCACAGACAACAAGTCGACCCTGGGTCTCTCTCGGTCGCTGGATTCAGAGACCCGCCGCGACCCTGGGTTCCTCGAGCGTACGGCGTCTCTGGATTCAAAGACCCGGCGACCCTGGGTCTACGGGTTCTTGTATTCACGACCCGACAGGGCTGAAATACACGTCATGCGCATGCCCAACCGCGCTTGTTAGCCCAGGAAACCGATAGCAACAACATAGGTAAGAGTGGCGGATTATTTTCAAAAATACAGAAACATGCTGCACAGGTTTTCGTCCTAGGATATCAGAGTTTGCCGTTGTAAAGTTAAAGCTTTAAAATCTTGCAGCTGGATCCTCCTGTTACTGAAGTGAAAACATATCTTTTGAACACCAGGTTTTTTTGTTTGATGACACACTCGCTGGACAAAATAGCCACGAAGGTGCCCCACGATGTCAGAGTCCGCGACAATGACAGAAACGAAGCAGTAATGAGTATACTCATGTTTTCTCGTATTCCACGGCATTTTCATGGCGAAAAATTCTTCGATGTAACACTCGTGTGTGTTCCATAACTATATATTTGCTGTAAGTAGGAAACAGGAAATATTCTCTGTTTTGGGAGGGCGGAAATAAAAGACCATTTATCTCTCCTTGCTCGTTCGTGTTTCAAAACCAAACCAAACAAACACGTTCACGCCAAAAATGTAGCCATATTGCTGTCAAGCGAAAAATCGCCGCATCATGCGCAGTCGTTATTCGAGCCCTGTCTCACGACCCAGGGTCTCTGGGTGGCATGATTAACAGACGCAAGCGCCCCTGGGTCTCTCGGTCTCTGGATTCACAGAACCCAGCGACGCTGGGTCTCTGGGTCGCTTGATTCACAAACCCAGCGACCCTGGCTCTCTGGGTCGCTGGATTCACAGACCCAGCGGACTCTGGTTCTCTGGGTCTCTGGATTCACAGATCCTGCGACCCTGGTATCTCTGGGTCTCTTGATTGACGACCCAGGGTCTCTGAGTCACTTGATTCACAAGACCCAGCGACCCTGGGTCTCTGGGTGACTGGAATCACAGACGCAGCGACCCTGGATCTCTCGGTCTCTGGATTCACAGACCCACCGACCCTGGGTCTCTGGGTCGCTGGTTTTACAGACCCAGCGACCCTGGGTCTCTGGGTGGCTGGATTCACAGACGCAGCGACCAGGGTCTCTGGGTCGCTTGATTCACAGACCCAGCGACCTTGGTCTCTGGGTTGCTTGATTCACGGACCCTGGCGACCCTGGGTCTCTCGGTCGCTTGATTCACAGACACAGCGACCCTGGGTCTCTGGGTCGCTGGATTCACAGACGCCGCGACCTGGGTCGCTGGGTCGCTGTATTCAACAGACCCAGCGACCCAGGGTCTCTGGGTCACTTGATTCACAGACCCAGAGACCCTGGGTCTCTGGGTCACTTGAGTTCACAGACACAGCGACCCTGGGTCTCTCGGTCGCTGGATTCAGAGACCCAGCGACCCTGGGTCTCAGGGTCTCTGGATTCAAAGACCCGGCGACCCTGGGTCTACGGGTCTCTTGATTCACGACACGACAGGGCTGAATAACGTCTGCGCATGCCCCAAGCACTTGCCAGGAAACCTTAGCAACAACATAGGTAAAATGGCGGAATTTTCAAAATACGAAACACTGCACAGGTTTTCGCCCTAGGATAAGAGTTTGCCTGTAAAGTTAAGCTTTAAAATCTTGGCAGTGGATCCGCCTGTTACTGAGTGAAAACATATCTTTTGAACACCAGGGTTTTTTTTCTGAACACTCGCTGAAAAATAGCAACGAAGTGCCCCACGATGTCAGAGTCCGCGACAATGCAGAAACGAAGCAGTAATGATATACTCATGTTTTCTCGTATTCCACGGCATTTTCATGGCGAAAAATCTTCGATGTAAACTAGTGTGTGTTCAAATTATTATTTGCGAAAGTAGGAAAAGGAAATATTCCCGTTTTGGAGCGGAAATAAAAGACATTTATCTCTCCTTGCCGTCGTGTTTCAAAACCACACAACAACACGTTCGCGCCTAAAATGTGCTATTGGCTGTCACGAAATCCCGCACATGCGCAGTCGTTATTCAGCGCTGTCTCACGACCCAGGGTCTCTGGGTGGCTTGATTAACAGACCAAGCGACCCTGGGTCTCTCGGTCTCTGGATTCACAGACCCAGCGACGCTGGGTCTCTGGTCGCTTGATTCACAAACCCAGCGACCCTGGCTCTCTGGGTCGCTGGATTCACAGACCCAGCGACTCTGGTTCTCTGGGTCTCTGGATTCAAAGATCCAGCGACCCTAGGTCTCTGGGTCGCTTGATTCACAGACCCAGCGACACAGGGTCTCTGGGTCGCTGGTTTCAAAAACCCAGCGACCCTGGGTCTATGGGTCTCTTGATTTCTCGACCCAGTGTCTCTGGGTCGCCTGAATCACAGACCCAGCGACCCTGGGTCTCTGGCTTGCTTGATTCACAGACCAAGCGACCCTGGGTCTCTCGGTCTCTGGATTCACAAACCCAGCGACCGAGTGACCCTGGGTCTCTGGCTTGCTTGATTCACAGACCAAGCGACCCTGGGTCTCTCGGTCTCTGGATTCACAAACCCAGCGACCGAGTGACCCTGGGTCTCTCGGTCGTTGGATTCACACACCCAGCGACCCAGGATCTCTGGGTCGCTTGATTCACAGACCCAGCGATCTTGGATCTCTCGGTCTCTGGATTCACGGACTCCCACCGACCCTGGGTCTGTGGGTCGCTGGCTTTACAGACCCAGCGACCCTGGGTCTCTCGGTCGCTTGATTCACAGACCCAGCGACCCTGGGTTCTCTGGGTCGCTGGATTCACAGACCGAGCGACCTAGCGACCCAGGGTCTGGTTCTCTGGGTCGCTTGATTCTCTATTACAGCGACCTGGGTCTCTGGGTCGCTGGATTCACAGACCCAGCTACCCTGGATCTCTGGGTCTCTTGATTCACGACCCAGGGTCTCTGGGTCACTTGATTCACAGACCCAGCGACCCTGGGTCTCTGGGTCTCTCGGTCGCTGGATTCCGAGACCCAGCGACCCTGGGTCT
>MU827985.1:0-17353 GCA_029204205.1 Desmophyllum pertusum
AAAATGGCGGCAAATTTGAAAGTTTTTAAAATAAAAAAAATTCATCACAACTAATTCGCGTTTTCTGCAAATCGCAAAATTTTTTCGCAGATTTCCTTGGGTGATGTTTAGATTCAGATGAGAAAATAAAATAAAAAAGGTTATGGGCACTTTAACAAACATTAGATATTTTATAGAGGCTTACTTAGCTTCTAGAATTCAACCCCCCTTTTTTTTTTTTTCCCTTTTTAAATAACCACTTTCTTGTTTTTCATTAGCAATAGACAATAAAAGGCAATTTTCGAGCGCAAGTTCCTTACTCCAGTAAAAACCGCGGACTTTGCAAAAAAGAAAACAGTTTTAAATCCATTAAATAGAGTAAGAAAATTAAATTTCCGCAAATCTGTGGAACATCATATCGCGAAAAAATCAACCTTTCACTAAATCATCGAAATTTTCTACATCATTGCACGATCATAAGGTAATGGCTTGTTCATTTTCCTCGCATCGCCGGTTTTTCAGATTACATCGGGCCATTAATTAAGGTTTAAGCTGCTTTTCAAAAAACGCTGTCATGTTTTCATTATTAATTGCCTGCGCATAAATGACCCTAACACAAATCAAGACAAATATATTCCCGCCTTCCTGTAGAACATAAATAGCGTGGTGCTTTCTTGTTAACAAACCAGATGAAAAATAATTTGTGAGAGAAATAGCTGAATAATAAACTCACGAGAAACGTCGGCAAACCTTAACACAACGGATGAATGGAACACAGCCATCCACAGCTGCTTCAATCCTACAGTCAGAAAAAAATCGGAAAACCATTGCTTTCCTTTCTGCCTGCTTCTTCCGTTTGTTTCCTTGGCTGGAAATTCCATCATTGGAATAATTGTCTACAGAAGTCTAAAGCCATGAGAAAACCGATTAACTTTTTAATCCGTTCAACATGGCGCATGTCCGACCTGCTGTTTCCAATTTTCCTGATTCCCGTGGCTTCTAACATGAGTTGTACGTCGACTCCTGGCTGATCGGTGGTCCTCTTGGCGAGGCCTTATGTAGGCTTGGTTCCGCCTTTCTTACCCTATGTGTCTTCTTGCTGTTGTCTATTCAGAGCCTGGTTCTGAATAGCAGTGGGGATCGATTTGGTGCTCGTGGTATTTCCTCTGCTCGTTCCAACACCAGTCATCAGTTCAAAGCCAATTGCCGTGGTCTTGTTATTCTCGCCACTTGTGATCGATCCGCGATGGTTATCAACTCCCAGTTTTTTTTTTATTTTATTTTTTTCACTTCTCTTCGCGCTCAAACTTGCTGAATATCCAGGAGAAGCTGGCGTGTAACGTGGCAGTCGAATGTAGTCTTTGGAGTGTCCTAACGACATTTACATGATAGCAATAGTTTTTATATTCCTTTTCATACCCCACTGGTGTTTGATAAGCTGTGCTCCTCACAATCATCAATCACTATAAAGCTTCAAGTCCCGGCAGAAGACTCGTCCAGGCGCGGCACATCGGTCATACGCTGGCACACAACAACGCGCGAAAAGGGAACAAAATGTGCTGAAGATGTCCATTGCTATCGTCGTGAGCTTTGGGCAGTATGCTGGCTTCCTCTCAGTATCGGCTGGATTCTGACCTTTTTTGCACCTCTCTAAACAACATAACATGGTCTTGATGGCTTTCACATACGTTCGCCATTGTTTTTCCCGGGTTTTTTATGTTTGTCCGCGCATATTGTGCCATAAACCCTTGCATCTGGTTTTGATTTTCAGTGGAAATTATCGTCGAGGTCTTAAGAATCTCCTTCGCTGCTTTTGAGCAGTGGCAGTAAAAAAAAAAAAATTAAAATTCATCAACCAAAATCTTTAGTTTGCTAAACGTATGATTTCTCAATGGTTAAAAAAGGAACTGCTATTCGTTAGATTTATCTTTACTGAACATGCTTGCGCTTATATATTGACAGGCCCGCAAACTCGAAGCCGGCAGACAAAAACCCTTTTTCTGACTCAAAAAATTATAAAGTTAAGGTGTCCCATTTTCGGCTTCCAAACGAAAGAAAACTAAAGCTGTTCAACTAGTTAGTATATCTATAGTTCTGTAAATATTCATTACGGTATTAGTTGTTTTAATGTGGTGATATTTATTCCTCGCAAAGTTGAAGGACACGCCTTTTATCTGTAAAATGGAACTTTGAGCAAGTAATGATTACTTCTGTACAGTCGTCGGACCAGAAACTTGTAAATCAGTAGTATATTTGTATTGAATTGTAAATAATATTTAGTTCAAAACTGTTATGTAAAATTTACTTCTGCCCGGTTTAATTTAATTCAGTGTAAATATACATCTGTAGAACTTTAATCGTTCCTTAAAACACATCAATAAAATACAATAAAAAATCTAATACATTGTTGTAAAGTCATTCTGTTTACCACCGCCATTCTATTTAGCTTTTCCTTTTTATAACTTCCTCTCTTCTACCCTCCCCCACCACGCACTTTCTCTCTTTTTTTTGACACTGTTTTCCATGTTTGACTCAGCAGTATTCATAAGCCACAGGTTCAAACATTATTTCAAAACAAACCACCACAGTTTTATCAACCCAAGGCAGAATCTGATTCTAAAAAACATTCGGCCTTACAAGTCATGAGCTATCGGTTTATATTCTAGAAGTCTCTTTTTTGGAAGACTGACTTGGATACTCGAGAAAACTGCACGAGTCTGCCGTCTGCACGATCTCAGAATAAATTTGTGTGTCAACCGATTATGTTGTTTTACAATTCTGCCGGTCACTGTTTCTGTTTACTAGCAGGGCTAGAACCATGCTAGAACAAGTTACGAGTAATTCTATGTTTTTGTTTAAGAATTGCTATTTTTATTAGTTTTCTCAAAGTTGGAGAATATTACCATGTTGGACATGTCGCGATCTAAAAGCGTTTGTTGACTGAGTGGGAAGCATGAACAGGAAGCTTCTGTCAATCATTTGCACGATGTTATCACGTGCGTTTCCCGCATGTTTTTTCCCCTCAGACATGTGATTTGTTCTATCATACCACTTTCACTGTGATATTGTTTGAAGAAATCACCTTTTCTGTTGTCTAGCGAACAAGCATTAGGCATTTGTCTTTAATGAAAAACCTCCCAATTCCTTCCTTACCCAGCATAAACTCTGCCAGAAGACAGCGGACTATATATATGACCATACTATTCAGCGGAAAGTTGTGTAATACGGCTGGGTATTTTTACGAGTCAGTTTTTATTTTTTAGACCTTTTAGGCGAGAAAAAAACTAAACATTGACGAGTAAAAATGCCCAGCCGCTTATACAACTTTCCGCTGAATAAATTGTTTATTATACGACATAATTATTTCCTAAATATAGGCTTTCAACAGTGTTTTCCGTAGCGTGCGGTCAGGGGACTAAGACGAGTGTAATACGGTCTCATATTTGTACTCGTTTTAGTGCGTATTCGCACTCTAAAATGCTATGTCGTGTAATAACTCTTGATAGAGGTTATGTTCCAGTTAAGAAATATACAAGTTATACACATTTCCCTTCATCGTTTGGCAACAGCGACAGTAAAACTGTTTATTTATTTTGCAACAAAACTGACTGACACTTTGAAGCTCTTTGACAACCTAACATATTATGAACAGTCGCCCTTTCTCTAATCAACCAACTCGCAAAGTTTTATCTCACCTGCTTCGAACGAAAAACCGTTGCCATTACTATAACTAAAACTAAAATGAGAAGAATTCATAAATTTGATGGTCATATCTTGCACAGGGTCGAAGAATTATATAGTTGTGAAATGCACAGTTTTTACGCAGAAGTTTGCAATGTGTGGCACAAACGATTTCTTCCATACCCGGTATCAGCTAGCCTGCATAGCAAGCGTTTTCAAAAAGGGAAAAATTCCTACGCGCAGAAAAACGTACGGAACCGGCTTGCTAGGTAGGCCAGGTATCAGGCAATATTTGTTTAACGCCATACAAATTTAACCGAGCTATATCTTCGAGCCTGTTCGATATTTATTCCGTCAAATTTTGGAATTCTATTAATTTTACGTTTCTCTTTACGGTGGCGTCAATGGCTTTCCTATCAAAATATCAAACATTTGGAAAAATCTCCAGTTCACTAAAGGGTTTTGGGGTTAAAAAAAAAAAGCTTAAAATTTCGTTCCTGTCCTTGTGGTATTTTCAGGGACCGCTCATGGCCAGCTGTTTGCACAAACAAGCGACTTTAGAGGCCATAATTTACTGAATTGCCGTTATTAAGCCCGCCCCCCCGTGTGGACTATCACAGTGTCATGCTTTAATTTCCAGCATATAAAAAATGCTGTTTTGATATTCACCGTTCGGTTCAATCTTCTGTGCTCGCATTATATCACAGATATTGTTTAATCAAACTGTGAATATCAACTTGTTCGGCTCTAGTTAATGTTTTCCTATTGTCATTTAATAGTCATTCGGCGTTGTAGAAAACGATTGATTTTAGCCGCCATTATAGACAACACACGATGGCGAAAACTCACAAATAAAACGGTGTTTTGTAAGGAGGGGCACTTAATAGAGGAAGGGGACGATTAATTTTCAGTTTCATCTCAGAAAGGGGAGGTTGGTAATGGAGGGAATGGGCTAAATAAGGGGAAATACGGTATGCTAACATTTTCCTTTTATTGGAAAAAAAACAATGGTCGGATTTGGCAGCGAATAATTAGCAATTAAGCTCTCAATTTCTATGATAGTTGATGAGCCCGCGAATAACTTCTAATTGTTTTAGTAAAAATCACAACAATTGTCTAGTATTAACTCTAAATCATCCACCGAAACTTCGTAGAAACGAGAAGAAACCGCAATTTTGTAGACGATTCTCCAGCCACTGCACACTAATGGATTATAGTACACGAGTAGCTCAGCCAATCAGATTGTCTCATTTGCATTAGTATACTAGTAGAGTTTTTTACTAATGTCCATTAGTACCCTGTTTTTTTTCCCTTAGCGAAGAGCGTTGAAGCCACTTACAGTTCGCGCAAAGGAAAAAAGCAGGGGAAAAAATCCCTCTGGCACCCAGGGTAGTTCATTAGCGAAGAGCTTTAATAAAGTTCTCACTCACTCACAAGAGCACTGACCTAGTTTAATAAATCCATTCTTTACGCTATTGAACTTTCTTATTTGCATAGACAATAAACTCGAACGTAGGAGAAAGGCAATTTCGAGCACAAGCTGCAACAGTTTTAATATGAACACTCATTAAAAACCTTTTAGTTTATATCATGTCGACCGAAACGCTGTCATAACTTGTGATCATATATTAAATTATTAATTGGCCTGCGCATAAATGACCTCAAGCCAAAATGATTATTCCGCCCTTCAATAGAACATAAATAGCGTGGTGCTTTTCTGGTTAACAAACAGATTGAAAAATAATTTGTCAGAGATATAGCTGAATAAAAAACCACGAGAATGTCGGCAAACTTGAACACAACGATGAATGGAACACAGCCATCCAGCTGCAGCTTCAATCCTACGGCAGAAAAAATCGGACAAACCATTGCTTACTGCCTGCTCTTGGTAGTTTCACTGGCTGGAAATTCCATCATCGGAATAATTGTCTACAAGACGAAAACCATGAGAAAAACCGATAAATTTTTTAATCGTCAACATGGCCATGTCCGACCTGCTGTATCCAATTTTCCTGTACCCGCCGATTGTATTGGAGTTGTACGTCAACTCCTGGCCGATCGGTGGTTTTCTTGGCCAGGCCTTATGTAAGCTGTGTTCCTCCGTAGCAATGTTTCCAATGCTGGTGTCCATTCAGAGCCTGGTTCTGATAGCAGTGGATCGATTTGGAGCTGTGGTATTTCCCCTCCGTTCCCCACTCATCGGTTCAAAGCTGTGCGCCTTCTTCATTCTCGCCACATGGATCGTCGCGATGGCTATCATGTCCCCAAATCCCTTCGCGCTCAAACTTGTTGAAAATCGAGTGAGTGCGGACGTGTGAGCAGCAGTGGAAAGAAGTGTTTGGAGAGTCTTTCACTGTATATTACCATGTAGCAATATATGGTATAAGGCATTTATACCCCATTGGTGTTGATAGCCATACTGTACGTCATCAACTTAGTAAAGCTCAAGTCACAGAAAACTCCAGGCGAGCCGTCGGTCAACGCTGAACAACAACGCGCGAAAAGGGAACGAAATGTGCTGAAGATGTCCATTGCTTATTGTCGTGGTCTTTGTTAGTATGCTGGCTGCCCGTCAGTATTTTCATGATTATGCTCCCCGACTTTGCATCTCACAACATGACATGGTCTTGTGGCTTCAGATACTTCTTCATCTTGTTTTCCTTTCTTATGGTTCGCGCATATTGTGCCATAAACCCTTGCATCTGTTTTTATTTTCAGTGTAAATTATCGTCGAGGTCTTAAGAATCTCTTTCGCTGCTTTAGTGCAGTGCAGTCTCGTAATCAGTCACACCGTAGTATTCCTTTCAAATATAAGGAGAGTATAACGATTTCAACCAAATAAAACAGAACAAGGAATGTGATTACACAGACAGGCCTCAAACTAGAAGCCGGCAGGGAGAAGTCCTTTTATGACTCGGTGAAATTATAATAGTTCAACTAGTTAGTTTATCTATACTGTGGTGATATTTATTCCTTGCAAAATTGAAGGACACGCCTTTTATCTGTAAAATGGAACTTTGAGCAAGTAATGATATACTTCTGTACAGTCGACCAGAAACTTGTAAATAATATTTAGTTCAAATCTGTTATGTAAAATTTACTTCTGCCCGGTTTTAATTTAACTCAGTGTAAATATACATATAAACTTTATTTGTAATAATCTTAACTAAGTCATTCTGTTTTACCACCGCCATTCTATTTAAGCTTTTCCTTTTAATAACTTCCTCTCTTCTCCCCTCCCCCACCACGCACTTTCCTCTCTTTTTTCGACACTGTTCTCCATGTTTGACTCAGCAGTATTCATAAACCACAGGTGCAAACATTATATCAAAACAAACCACCATAGTTTTTATCAACCCAAGTCAAAACCTGATTCTCAAAACATTCGGCCTTACAAGTCATGAGCTATCGGTTTATATTCTAGAAGTCTCTTTTTGGAAGACTGACTTGGATTACTCGAGAAAACTGCACGAGTCCGCACGAGTCTGCCGTCTGCACGATCTCAGAATACATTTGTGCCAACCCAATTATATCAGTGTTTACAAATCCTGCCGGTCACTGTTTCTGTTTTACTAGCAGGGCTAGAACCATGCTAGAACAAGTTACGAGTAATTCTATGTTTTTGTTTAAGAATTGCTATTTTTATTAGTTTTTCTCAAAGTTGGAGATATTACCATGTTGGACATGTCGCGATCTAAAAGCGTTTGTTGACTGAGTGGGGAAGCCTGAACAGGAAGCTTCTGTCAATCATTTGTAAGATGTTATCACGTGCGTTTCCCGCATGTTTTCCCCTCAGACATGTGATTTGTTCTATCATACCACTTTCCACTGTGATATTGTTTGAAGAAACACCTTTTTCTGGTTTGTCTAGCGATCAAGCATTAGGCATTTGTCTTTAATGAAAAACCTCCCAATTCCTTCCTTCACCCAGCATAACTCGGCCAGAAGACAGCGGACTATATATATGACCATAACTATTCAGCGGAAAGTTTGTGTAATACGGCTGGGTATTTTTACGAGTCAGTTTTTATTTTTTCGAGCTTTTAGGCGAGAAAAACATTGACGAGTAAAAATGCCCAGCCGTATTACACAACTTTCCGCTGAATAAATTGTTTATTATACGACATAATTATTTTCCTAAAATATAGGCTTTCAACAGTGTTTTCCGTAGCGCGCGGTCAGGGGACTAAGACGAGTGTAATACGGTCTCATATTTTGTACTCGTTTTAGTGCGTATTCGCACTCTAAAATGCTATGTCGTGTAATAAATAGAGGTTATTCAGCGGAAAGTTGTGTAATACGGCTGGGTATTTTTTACGAGTCAGTTTTTATTTTTTCGAGCCTTTAGGCGAGAAAAAATAAACACTGACGAGTAAAAATGCCCAGCCGTATTACACAACTTTCCGCTGAATAAATTGTTTTTATTATACGACATAATTCTTTCCAAAAATATAGGCTTTCAACAGCGTTTTTCCTTAGCGCGCGGTCAGGGGGACTGAGACCCGTGTAATACAGTCTCATATTTGCTCTCGTCCTTTGTGCGTATTCGCACTCTAAAATGCCATGTCGTATAATAAATGTCCATTATTTTTAATTTGGTTTCCTTTGCGCCCCTTCAATGAGTAAAAGAAATAAATTCATGTTTTCCGTCAGTTAATGGAAAAAAAACTGGTTTTAATAATGATCAAATAGTTGCGTGTTTGTTCGTGCTTGTTCTTGAGTTCGTGTTCACTTGCGCATGCGCAGAATTCTTGTTTTTTCGATTATCACCCGTGCTTATGCTTTCTCTTGCGCTTGCGTCGCAAGTGAAAACCCAACCTCGTTCCCAGGGTCTACTCCGCTTTCAAGATGGCAGCCGCCATCTTGAAAGCGGAGTAGACCCTGGGAACGAGGTTGGTGAAAACCAGGCTTTAGCACTGACTCAGTTAGCTAAAAGATATTTTCTCATTGACTTCAGCTTCATTTTTGATAAAAATATAACAAATATAACATTCTGACTTGTGTTTTTATATTACATTTGATTTACTCGTCTTTGTTAGTCACCTCAACTCTGTTCAGTGTCTGTTCAATGAATATGCGAATGCAAAATTCACTCAGAGCTACTCGTTTAAAATTGGGAAAATCCCATCAAAATGGCGGCATTGTTCGCTCGATTTTCAATTTTTGAATAAAGCAAAGAATGTTTTATAAAGGGGAAGATTTGCATTTTAGAGTTAACTTAGTTATCGATAACTAGCTTCACACACTGGCTTTTTGTTATCGACAACTTTTTATGGTCGACAACTAAATAGTGATCAATAGTTGTCGACAACTATCTCTCTAGTCTGTGGAGGCCCTTAACCCCGGCTTTCTAATATCATGGAAGTCTCTCAGTTTGAAGTTGAAATTAGTTCGTGACTGGAGGCGGCACAATAAAACAAATTTTAAAATTGAACGTAGTGAGATTTGACAGGCTGTTGGGCCTAAGTTATCGATAACTAGCTTCACACACTGGCTTTTTTGTTATCGACAACTTTTTATGGTCGACAACTAAATAGTTGTCGACAACTATCTCTGTAGTCTGTTGAGGCCCTTAGTTATCGACAACTCGCTTCACACACTGGCTTTTTTGTTATCGACAACTTTTTATGGTCGACAACTAAATAGTTGTCGACAACTATCTCTCTAGTCTGTGGAGGCCCTAAGGGACTGTGCAATAATTATCAGGAGGAGGGGGTTGGAAAATGGGCTTCATGTAGCCCCCTCACAGTATATACACACCTTTATACAAGTACGCTACATTTTCTCTACACGCACCTGTGGATTAAAATCTTATAACAGAAAGAAGAGCTCCTACTGCATGTTTAATTGTTGGACATCCGCGTCTGGAACAAACATCACTTCCGTAGCAATGTTCAACAGAACCATAGCAGAAGGAAAAGAGCATGTGTGTTATTTTAAGGTCCGGTGAAGGATAGCTAGGCCCGAAGGGCCGGAAAATTTTTCGGTCCCCACCTTATAAATAGGTATGGATTCCCCAATGTAATATGTACTTGAAATAAAATGTTACGCCCCCCCTCTCTTGAGTGACTTATTTTACCTAGAGCCCCGGGCGGGCCCCTCTCCTTGCTTTGATTTTACTTTATGCCCCCCCCCCCCCTCTTAGGGTTTTCCAACCACCCCCCCTCCTGGTAATTATTGCACAGTCCCAAAAGCATCACCTTTGTTTTTCCCACAAACGGCAAAAATCCCACTTTTTCCGTCTGCTATATATTTGCCGTTTCTACGTCAAAGTGAGTAGTTTCGTGTTTATCGTGAACGTGTGAATTATTTTCGATTTTTCTGATGGATTTATTTAACGATTGCAGGAAAAGTAAAGAAAATCGAGTGCAAGTTGACGTTTGCCGTAGAACGTAGTGCTTTTAAAATCTCTCTACTGAGATGTTCCAGTTACGAAATATACAAGTTATACACATTTCCCTTCATCGTTTGGCAACAGCGACAGTAAAACTGTTTATTTATTTTACAACAAAACTGACTGACACTTTGAGGCTCTTTGACAACCTAACATATATGAACAGTCGCCCTTTCTCTAATCAACCAACTCGCAAAGTTTTATCTCACCTGCTTCGAACGAAAAACCGTTGCCACTACTATAACTAAAACTAAAATGAGAAGAATTCATAAATTTGATGGTCATATCTTGTACAGGGTCGAAGAATTATATAGCTGTGAAATTCGCAGTTTTTACGCAGAAGTTTGCAATGTGTGGCACACGAAACGATTTCTTCCATACCCGGTATCAGGTAGCCTGCATAGCAAGCGTTTTCAAAAAGAGAAAAATTCTTCCTACGCGCAGAAAAACGTACGGAAACTGGCTTGCTAAGTAGGCCAGGTATCAGGCAATATTTGTTTAACACCATACAAATTTAACCGAGCTATATCTTCGAGCCTGTTCGATATTTATTCCGTCAAATTTTGGAATTCTATTAATTTTACGTTCTCTTTACGGTGGCGTCAATGGCTTTCCTATCAAAATATCAAACAGTTTGGAAAATCTCCAGTTCACTAAAAGGGTTTTGGGGGTAAAAAAAAAAAAGCTTAAAATTTCGTTCCTGTCCTTGTGGTATTTTCAGGGACCGCTCATGGCCAGCTGTTTGCACAAACAAGCGACTTTAGAAGCCATAATTTACTGAATTGCCGTTATTAAGCCCGCACCCCCGTGTGGACTATCACAGTGTCATGCTTTAATTTCCAGCATATAAAAAATGCCGTTTAATATTCATCGTTCGGTTCAATCTTCTGTGCCGCATTATATCGCAGATATTGTTTAATCAAACTGTGAATATCAACTTGCTCGGCTCTATTTAATGTTTTCCTATTTGTCATTTAATAGTCATTCGGCGTTATGAGAAAACGATGATTTTAGCCGCCATTATAGACAACACACGATGCGAAAACTCACAAATAAAACGGTGTTAGGAAGGAGGGGCACTTAATAGAGGAAGGGGACGATTAATTTTCAGTTTCATCTCAGAAAGGGGAGCTTGGTAATGGAGGGAATGGGCTAAATAAGGGGAAATACGGTATGCTAACATTTTCCTTTTATTGGAAAAAAAACAATGGTCGGATTTGGCAATGAATAATTAGCAATTAAGCTCTCAATTTCTATGATAGTTGATGAGGCCGCGAATAACTTCTAATTGTTTTAGTAAAAAATCATAACAATTGTCTAGTATTAACTCTAAATCATCCACCGAAACTTCGTAGAAACGAGAAGAAACCGCAATTTTGTAGACGACCTATCCACTGCACACTAATGGCTGATAGTATACGAGCAGCTCAGCCAATCAGATTGTCTCATTTGCATTAGTATACTAGTAGAGTTTTACTGTTTATTTGCATAGACAATAAACTCGAACGTAGGAGAAAGGCAATTTCGAGCACAAGCTGCAACAGTTTTAATATGAACACTCATTAAAAACCTTTAGTTTATATGATGTCGACCGAAACGCTGTCATAACTTGTGATCATATATTAAATTATTAATTGCCTGCAAATAAATTACCTCAAGCCAAAAGATTATTCCGTCTTCAATAGAACATAAATAGCGCGGTGCTTTCTGGTTAACAAACCAGATGAAAAATAATTTGTCAGAGAAATAGCTGAATAAGAAACCACGAGAATGTCGGCAAACTTGAACACAACGATGAATGGAACACAGCCATCCAGCTGCAGCTTCAATCCTACGGCAGAAAAAATCGGACAAACCATTGCTTACTGCCTGCTCTTGATAGTTTCACTGGCTGGAAATTCCATCATCGGAATAATTGTCTACAAGACGAAAACCCTGAGAAAACCGATAAATTTTTTAATCGTCAACATGGCCATGTCCGACCTGCTGTATCCAATTTTTCCTGTACCCGCCGATTGTATTAGAGTTGTACGTCAACTCCTGGCCGATCGGTGGTTTTCTTGGCCAGGCCTTATGTAAGCTGTGTTCTTCCGTAGCAAATGTTTCCAATGCTGTGTCCATTCAGAGCCTGGTTCTGATAGCAGTGGATCGATTTGGAGCTGTGGTATTTCCCCTCCGTTCCCCACTCATCGGTTCAAAGCTGTGCGCCTTCTTCATTCTCGCCACTTGGATCGTCGCGATGGCTATCATGTCCCCAAATCCCTTCGCGCTCAAACTTGTTGAAAATCGAGGAGTGCGGACGTGTGAGCAGCAGTGGAAAGAAGTGTTTGGAGAGTCTTTCACTGTATATTACAATGTAGCAATATATGGTATAGGTCTTTATACCCCATTGGTGTTGATAGCCATACTGTACACCATTATCATAGTAAGGCTCAAGTCACAGAAGACTCCAGGCGAGCAATCGGTCAACGCTGAACAACAACGCGCGAAAAGGGAACGAAATGTGTTGAAGATGTCCATTGCTATTGTCTTGACCTTTGTAGTATGCTGGCTGCCCGTCAGTATTTTCATGATTATGCTCCCCGGCTTTGCATCTGACAACATGACATGGCCTTGTGGCTTCAGATACTTCTGCATTGTTTCCTTTTTTATTGTTCGCGCATATTGTGCCATAAACCCTTGCATCTGTTTTATTTTCAGTGTAAATTATCGTCGAGGTCTTAAGAATCTCCTTCGCTGCTTTAGTGCAGTGCAGTCTCGTAATCAAGTTGCACCGTAGTATTCCTTTCAAATATTAGGAGAGTAGAGCGGTTCTAAAAAAGATGCAACTAAAATCTAGTTCGTTCGGTTTTCTACTAGTTTGCTAAACCTATACTGATTTCTCGAATGGTCAATTAATGGTTAATTAAGCCCCTTCCACACGAGCAAGTTTTCCTTGACAAGTTTTCACTTGACAATTTTTCCTTGCTCGTGTGGAAAGAGAAATTTGGCAATTTTTTCCTTGACAAGTGTCCTTGTTCAAAAACTGGCGAAACTTGTTCGTGTGGACGTGCAACAAGGAAAACATGACAAGGAATCCCATGATGGTGCCCAGCGGTCTTATCTTGTTGCTCGAGACCTGGGTCCTATTAAAGATGATAATCCGCTGAACAATATTATTGTTGTTACAAAGACTGAAAATTGTCAAAGAAAAATTGTTTATCGTTCACACGAGCAAATAAAATTTGTCAAGGAAAAACTTGTCAAATTAAATTTGTTGTATATCCACACGAGCAAATAAAAATTGTCAATGTCCCTTGTCAAGGAAAACTTGCTCGTGTGAAAGGGGCTTTAGCTAGTTTATCTAGTTCTGTAAATACGGTATTAGTTGTTTTTAATGTGGTGATATTTATTCTTTGCAAAATTGAAGGACACACATTTTATCTGTAAAATGGAACTTTGAGTAAGTAATGATACTTCTGTACAGTTGTAAATCATATTTAGTTCAAAACTGTTATGTTAAATTTACTTCTGCCCGGTTTAATTGAATTCAATGTAAATATACATTTGTGGAACTTTAACCGTTCCTTAAAACACATTTTGTATAGTTACTTCGTAAACTTTATTTGTAATAATCTTAACTAATTAGGAAACAATAAAATACATAAAAAATCCAATACATTGTTGTTAAGTCATTCTGTTTACCACCGCCATTCTATTTCGCTTTTCCTTTTAATAACTTCCTCTCTTCTCCCCTCCCCCACCACGCACTTTCTCTCTTTTTTTTGACACTGTTCTCCATGTTTGACTCAGCAGTATTCACAAGCCACAGGTGCAAACATTATTTCAAAACAAACCACCATAGTTTTATCAACCCAATTCAGAATCTGATTCTCAAAACAGTCGGCCTTACAAGTCATGAGCTATCGGTTTATATTCTAGCCCTATATATGCCTGCGGAAAATCTTCCGATCCGTCCTTTGCCGAGCGCAACTCTGCCTACAACCTCGCAACATT
This sequence comes from Desmophyllum pertusum, assembly GCA_029204205.1. Taxonomy (NCBI): domain Eukaryota; kingdom Metazoa; phylum Cnidaria; class Anthozoa; order Scleractinia; family Caryophylliidae; genus Desmophyllum; species Desmophyllum pertusum. Next base: position 14,051 of record MU827985.1, read on the forward strand.
GTTCGTCCTACGGCCAGTATTTCGATTTTCCGCCTTGTTGAATTGCGAATACTGAAATAAAGATTTACGAAATATTCTATTTGATAAGAATCATAACTGATAGACAAATGCAACAATAAGGCGATTGGTTTTAAACCGTCTTTTAAATCCAATTGATATCAATGGTATAACGTGATATGTATACAGTTTTGTCAACCGAGAAGCGAAAAAAGTGAGCGGGAAAACTAGCCTCTCGCGACGATAAACACGATAAATATAAAAGCTTATATCGTGCTAAAAACGCTAAAAACATTGCGGAGAAACAAATGAAATATATATTCGTTTGGTCAGACTGATAGCAAAAGCATTTATAGTACATTTAATAGGACTGCTCGTAGTCTCTTTGAACCCGGATGACAAGCGCTTCGAACGCACTAATGAGACTTGTTGTCAGAAAAATCAACCTTGAAGCGGAACCACTAAAAGCCACAAGGCTGGCACTCTAACTTGGATAAGCGTTAAAAATTATGTCTAATGATCAAATTGTTTCTTTTAGAATCCATTTCAAGTCTGTACATAAAACGTAGTGAGGAAAGGGGCTTATTAATATTTTCATCTCAGAAAGGAGTGGGCTAAAATAGTTTGAATGGAAAAAGAAGCAAGGGTCAGATTTGGCAATGAATAATATCCATAATGCGCCCATCAATTCGAAGCTTCAACATCCCCCCCCCCCCCCCCCCCCCAGGCAACCCCCGGGTATTTGACTATCTTCCGAGCCCGGGGAGTAGGTAATTTGACGCAAGGCCTTCACGGGGTGGGGAATTTGAACTTTGCCTGGGTGGGGTGGGGAATTTGAACCGGAAGTGTCAAGTCTTCCCGGTCCCGGCGGAATACACGTGATTGTTTCAGTATGGAGGAGTGTAGAGGAAAAGAGTTCACTTTCGTGAGCGAATAGCTCACAAGAAAAGATTTCCAAAAGCTGTGTAGTATTTTTGAAGGTATGTTTAAAAACCAGAGTGTATTTGAATTATATGATTTGTAGGTTTGATAGCTTGAATAGTCAAATCAATATGCCAGTCAATGTAGAAAGTTGCGGTCGCTGATCTTGCCTGTTTCATAAAATACTGCAGTTTATGTCCGCAGAGCATGAACTGCTATTGAATAGCGAATGAACAAACACTGTAAAATGAACAACAACCTCTCTCAAACAATATTAAATTTCATTCATTCGAAGGTATGTAAATTCTACTTTGCATTCAGGATCATTCAGTTGCTAAACGCGTCTAGTATGATAAATGTTCACGTCGTGGAAATTATGACGCTTGCAAGCGACTTCCAAAATCTATTCCCACTATTTTAAACATATGTTCTTTGGGAGGGGCATTTGACCGTTAAATCCGGCACTAGGGTAGGGCATTTGAACGCAATTTTGGCCCAGGGGGGCGGGAATTTGAACGAGCCAATCTTCAAAAGTTTCAAATGCCCGGGGGTTGCCCCGAGGGGGATATTGAAGCTTCGAATTGATCGGCGCATAAGCTAAGAGCACTGACTCGGTTTTTAAAATAAATACATTTGAGACCTAGAACTTTCTTATTTGCATAGACGGGGCTCCTGGCATAGACAATAAACTCGAACGTAGGAGCAAGGCAATTCAGTCGAGCATAAGCTGCAACAGTTCAGTTTAATATGAACAATAATTAGTAAAAACCTTTTAGTTCATACGGATGTCGGCCAAAGGGCAATTTTCGCTTGAGAACTCTGCAAATATATTAGTGTTTTCACGGTTCGGCGCATGCCGAGCCGACTCACATATACTTTTCGATACTTCAGTAATTACAGACTATAATAAATCCAAGAAAAACGACGAATGACCAAAATTCATGAACAAAATTCGACGGATTACAGCGAGAATGTCAACATTGAATATCAGAATAAATTACCAGAATAAAACCTTCGGGCCAACACTTTATTCTGGTAATTTTTTCAATGTCTACATTCTCGGTGTTATCCGTTGAATTTTTTTGTGAATTTTGGTCATTCATCATTAATTGCTTGGAATTATTATAGCATGTAATTACTGAAGTCTCGAGGAGTACATGTGAGTGTCTTTTTTAACCGATAAAGTTGATAAACCTGAACATGCGCCGAACCAAATTTTACGTTGCGCGAAATATCGTCCTTTGAAAATCATGGAAGGAACATTTTCTACATCATTACGTGATCACAAGGAAATAATAATTTTCTATAAGACGAAAACCATACGAAAGCTAGACCATCAACTTTTTAATTTTTATACAGAATCGGTTTTGTTTTTTACTTTAACATTAATATACCAGACCGCATTTTACAAATTCAAAGTTTGTAAACATCTGCCCTCTCATTTAGACTGGCGATTGAAAACGAAACACAGACAAAGAAAATTTAGGGTAAATAGGATATACCTGATAATCTGTGTAAAGGGTACATGTATGTTAAGACATGGTTTGGTATGTCTACACGAGCGCGTTAAACATGCCCCAGATTTCATCCATCATGGTCGATGGGCGAAAATTTTGAACTTTTCTGAATTTTGAAATAAGCGAAAGGAAACTGAACCTTATACCGTTATTTTCAAAAATAGTTCACTAAAAGGGTTTTAGGGGTAAAAAAAAAAAAACTTGAAATTTCGTTCCTATCCACGGATTGTCGTATTTTCAGGGATCCGCTCATAACCAGCTATTTACACAAACAAGCGACTTTAGAAGCCATATTAATTTACTGAATTACCGTTATTAAGGTCCCACCCCCCGGGTGGACATAAAAAATGCTGTTTGATATTCACCGTTCGGTTCAATCTTCTGTGCCGCATTATATCACAGATATTGTTTAATCAAACTGTGAATGTCAACTTGTTCGGCTCTATTTAATGTTCTCCTATTTATTATTTAATAGTCATTCGGCGTTGTGAGTAAACGATTTTAACCGCCATTATGACTCACGCGATGCCAAAACTCCAATTGAAACGGAGGAGGGGAGGGGAGGGGCACCTAATAGAGGAAGGGGACTTATTAATATTTTCATCTCAGAAAGGGGAGCTTGGTAATAGAGGAAATAGGGTATGCCGACATTTTCCTTTTATTGGAAAAAGAGAACTGATTATTTAACAAATATCATGAAATTATTAGCCAGAATCACCCTTTTTAAATAAATTTAAATTTGCATTTCAATAAGTCCGAACGTACAAACAATTTAGATATGAACAATAAGCTGTTTTAAAAACGCTGTCATGTTTTAAATTATTAATTACTTGCGCGTGCATGACCTCAGGGAAAATATTATTCCGTC
>MU827986.1:0-17282 GCA_029204205.1 Desmophyllum pertusum
CTTCGCTGTGCTTCGAAGTAATCAACATTGACACGCCAGTTACACACAGTTACTGAGGATATTAATCACATCACTACGGATTCACATACTCAGGTACACACGGTGCTTCTTTATTTCACCCTTGCCCTTACGACCTGCAATTTTCTGGTTTTGATGGTGTTCTATTGTATGTGTCTTCGGCGGCATTCAATTCCTTTGCCCAGGGTGTATTATTAACCCATACAGCGGATGGAACAACTTCTACTGCTGTTTAACGTCGTTTTTTTTCTTTATTTATTAATGATTGTTGTTACCTAAACGAAAATAATTTCAGTAACAACTGCTAATGAACTATATAAGTGAACCGAACATTGATCTAAACAAGAGTAATATCTACCTAACTCCCTAAACAAATAAACTAAATACAATAAAATACAATAAATCAATAAATCAATTAACCACTACACTACCACTACCAAAACATTTTACATCTCTTCAATAGCTCAGGATCTCCTGATAGAAATCGGTCCACCGTCCCTGATGGGTGGTTTAACTGAAATAAGTTCAGACATGTCCAGGCCAAACGCTCATAATTGGCCTGGAACATGTTGCCAATTAATCTCAGAAATCGGGGGTATGAAAAGTTCCATACCCCTCCACAAATATGTACTTGGAAAAAATCCGTATCAGATATTCTTCTTGGAATCGGTGATATTTACAAACATTAAACACTTCCTCTAACTTGAAACTCGTCCCGGTGTGGCCTAACCGGTCGTTACAAATTGTCTTTATCAATTCGAACATGTGGCCGTTCACATCTTTTCCACGCAGGCAGATAACTCTTCTCGGGTGTTGGTGTCCACAACATGGACACCAATGTAGTTGCGAATGACAATGGCCGTCAAGATACCCGCTGCGTGCTCGGAGCCGCCTTGCTGGTACAACTGTGTAAGCTTTGCGCTGTATATGCGGCGCTTGTAATTTCAGTGCTGCCATATCTTTAAATAGTTGAACTGTTAAAATATAAAAATAAAAATAAAAATCAATCAAGATACACTGAACCAGCTGGCCACAAGAAAGCTTAGACAAAAATATATATATATATATATATATATATATATATATATATATATATATATATAATATATATATATATATATATATATATATATATATATATATATATATATATATAAAAAAGGGAAACGACGTTCACGTACCAATAATTAGAGATGTGATTCTCCACTTCTTTATCAAGGGATACTAGGTCTGGAAACAGATTGTCTCGAGCGACTCTTGGAGCTTGCTTGGTTGCTGTAGTTGATTTCAACTGTGCCTGTTTCTGTGTCGCAGTTCTTACTTATCTACGCTTATACCTTTGTACTCCCCGGTACTCTATAAATTCCTTTCACAAACCGTGTGATGCACTGAGCAGCCTGAACAAAGTTACTCGTGTACTATTGAAACAACTGCTCGCGCTTTTCAGTTGTGCTATTCATGTCAGGTGAGGCTTCTCTAACACCCTCTCTCACAAAAGCCTCGCTTAAACCTTACTTTACACCAAAAAACATTTCTTTGTTCGGAGTATCCGTGTTGTTCTTACGCTCTCTCGCTTGGTAGTTTCAATTTCTTGTTAAATCATGGCTTGTCTTTCTCCGCTCGTTCTTGTGGCTGAATTAGATGGCTTCAAACATGGGCAGGAAACATTTACACCCAAGTGCTTGGCCATCGTTTGTGATCGTTTAGAGTTCGCGTACGACTGGATTTTCAACACGGGAAGTTTGGCGTCTCGCTCGATCGACCACCTTTCTACATACCACTACCAATCGACCTTTATCCATGGCATGTCGCTGACCTCTCCAGGGTTGCCTTTGGACTTATTTTCTCATGTGTTTCGGCATACGATGGATCACCTTCTCCTTGAAGTCTTCCAAGCGCCGGTTGCAGTAGCGTCTCCGGATCAACTTCTCATCTTCACCAAAGTACGGATCAAGATCGACATTTTGAACAAGCGATTCAGGAGTCCCCACTCTTATTGCCCGTGGAGTTTAGGAATTTGGAGGACCACCGATGTCCAACTGTGGACCAATTAGCTCCAGAAACAAGTGGTCTAATCATGCCGACAAAATTCAAGGCCAGTGAATACGCCATCTGGCTTTGCCAGCAAGGCATCTGCTGAGTACTAGTCATGGACACTGAACTTTTCATTGTTAGTTAGTTTTATTTTGCTCATTTTTGTTGTTGTTTTTGCTTTGCCACGTGGATTGCTACTTCGCGTTTGGTCAGTATATAATTTCAGGTCAGTTTTTTTTCTCGCTCAGGAGAGCTCGTTATTAACATTGGGGGAATGTCAGGAGAATAATTCTTAAAATCCACGTGGACTACAAAATATAAAATAGGACTTTATACTTATAATGACAATACTATACAAATAATGATTTTTATTCACTTTGAGCTTATACAAATGATGTTCGTATTGTTGTACTTTTGAGCAATCTTTAAGTAGGCTTCGCCTGAATCAATAATATGTGACCTCTCACGCGAAAATGTACACTACGGCTATCCGTTCGAACGGGTGAAACGCACGGCTATCGAACGGGTGAGAAACGGGTCACCAAAAAAAAAAACGGATGAGACTGAACAGGTGAACGGCTCATGAATAATTTCGAACGGATGAGACTGAACGACTGAACGGCTCATGAATAATTTCGAACGGATGAGACTGAACGACTGAACAGCTCATGAATAATTTCAAACGGATAGCCATGAACGGCTGAACAGCTCATGAAAAATTTCGAACGGTTAGCCATGAACGGCTGAACGGCTCATGTAAAATTTAAACGGAAAACCGTGAATCGCTGAACAGGAAAGAAAACCAACGCAAACGGCTAAACCTGAGCGGCCAAAGAAAAATTATTTTTAACGGCTGATCAACAAGCATTGGCACACTCTACGCGCATCCAAAAAAGAAGACAAACTGTTAAAGAGAACAGAAACTGAACCAAAAACCCAGACTGAAGAAGCCTAACTTAAAACGCGATGGCTCGACCGGAGTTCTCTGAATAGAATGTAAACAAAACCATGCATACAAAGGTCAAATGATTATTCGAACCGTAGCCGCTGTTTATCGCTTGGTTTACTGATAATTATATATTTTTTTCTTTTCGGCAGCGTCGCTTGTTGTAAAAATACAATTCAACACTGACGTTTATAAACTGTTAGACTTTAAAACGGAATACGAGCACTTTTATCAAAGAGCAAACAGCTGAACTGCAAGCGAACTTGGTTGTACTCATCGAAGCATGACTTTGTGTAAGTTTGCGAACTGGCCAAAATTTGCATACGAAATTCAAAACAGTCATGACAGGTAACGCAACATTACTTTTCAATGGTCAGGATTTGCCGGGCAAATTTCACGAACTTGCAATTCGCAAGTAGTAAATTGTCAATAGACTTTTGAATTGTCAACTTGTGAATCAACGAATTCGAAAAACAAAGTCTTCTATTGTAGCTTCATTGATCTTGTCGCGCCATTTGTTTACACTTTGGCGTCTTTGTAGATTCACTGTCAGATAAGAAATAACCTCGCCGGCCGTAAGATTTCGGCCCGGGATTTCGGTCCATTCATTTTCAGCTTGTGGTGCACGGCCTTGCATAAAATTATTTTAATTCGCAAGAACTTGTGAATTTTTCTTAGCGGCATCAACAAATTCGAAAAACAAAGTCTTCATTGATCTTGTCGTGACATTTTGTTTATTTACACTTTGACGTCTTTGTAGATTCACTGTCGGATAAGAAATAACCGGCCGGCCGAAAACGGGTGAATGTTTACTCGGAACGGATGACCCAAGCCGTTCGAACGGATAGAGATTTTTTTGAACGGATGACCCAAGTCGTTCGAACGGATAGCGATTTTTTTGAACGGATGACCCAAGCCGTTCGAACGGATAGCGATTTTATTTGAACGGATGACCCAAGCCGTTCGAACGGATAGAGATTTTTTTGAACGGATGATCCAAGTCGTTCGAACGGATAGAGATTTTTTTTGAACGGATGACTCAAGTCGTTCGAACGGATGCAAATTTTTTCGGAACGGCTAGTGAACGGCTTGTGAACGGAATTCCGTTTTAAAACGGAAAGCCGTTAGTGTACGTTTTCGCGTGAGAGGTCACATATTTGTATCGTAGAATTTATGTTCAAACGAAACAAGCTTAGTAATTTTGTTGTAAGTTAAATTATGTTTTATCATCTGCTTTGAAGTAAGCTGCCTTTACACAGCTTCATAGGCTGAAAACACTAAGTGTAGGCTGTCCTAACATATACAGTTTTACTTTCGTTTATTAAGTCTTCAGTGATCGTCAGCTGAATGTAATCAGGTTACTTCAGGTTTCAAGTTGACTTTATTCAGCCTTCTTTCGATTGTACAGCTTGCATGTTGCAATAGAATTTAGCAGCAGTATAAATTGAACAACGACATTATTGTAAACGATTTTTTGATGTTGAGGATTAAAGTGTGAAGTTTAAGCTCTGTGTGTTCCTGATTCCAGTTGTAAGTAGATCCCGTACTTTGGAACTCGTGACAAGTTCCTTTCCCGCAGCCAAGTGTGTGTGCTCAGTGAGTAATCCCCACTGTAAGTATTTCAAGTTGCGCCGTAAGCTTCTCAAAGCTTCTCAAGGTTTTCTAGTTTCTTTTACAGCGCTCGTGCGGCAAAAGCTATCGTCACAATTGTCACGGCCTCAAGGAGAATGGTATTGGCAGAATGGCGGAACAAAGCGGGGCCAAGTCGGAAATATAAGATTTTCACTCCGGTGTTGATTGTGTGCAGGCGATGCCAATACAGGTAAATTAACATATACTGCTAACTTGTTTCACTTTTGACATCAGAACTGATACTACAGAAGTAATAGGCTATAGCACGCAGACTCTTTAAATAATTGTTAGGTTACTGTTACTGTTTGGTTTCGTCGATTTTAGCTGAAAATTGGGCGAAACTGAACAATGTTCATCACGGTTCCTTTGGGTGTTCGAGATAAAAGGGATTATATAGTATCTTAATCCGTATCTTAAAATTGTGTCAAATTGTTTCACAAAACACTAATAATAAAGCCGCGTTAAATCTATTCTTTCATGACAGTTAACCGGATCACAAATCAAACTGGGGTGTTACGAAAACTAAGATAAAATCCGGTCGGGGGTTTCCGTACTACGAAAAGTAACACCCCCGACGATGAAAACTGTTGCATTGCTTTCGTAAATGTTTTTATTAATAATATTTGGGAGCAAATTTAGTGTGGTTAAACTAGGAGGTAAACCTACTGCAAGTCGGAGATTTGCAGGCTAGATATACGCCTAGATATATGTCTTGCAAGTCATTTTTGTGCTCCCTTTGTTGACTCAGGGTTGCGTGACGGAATAATGACAGGAAATGTCAGGAGAACATAGCCAGGCCGAGACTGAGAACATTCTTGCATCAAGCTCTAAATAAAGAAAGTATTCACCCACTGTCCTACTCTATGCAGCTAGACACGGGAATTACAAAACATAATTTGAGGATTTTTTTTATTTGACTGTTCTATGTGCAATTACAGTATATATTGCCCCGAGTAATAATTAGATGATTAGCTAAAATGTTTTCGTAGAGACTCTGCCGCCATTGCGGAAATACCGGGGAAATAACTCATTGAACAAATTTATAAATGTTGGAGACCACACTTCGTTTAAAGAAATTTTAAATTGTTCAGGAATCCAATTGGGAAAATTATTAGGGCCATTGGGCATCTCGCAAAAACCAAGGTGCCAGATCTTGCCTTCGCATCAGTGGACAGAGTTATGACATGAAGAGGAAGTCATGAAAGGAAGTAGTGACAGCAGTGATACACTTGGTTTAGAAAACTGGCCGCAGTTGCTGCTGCTGATCAATGTGATATGGAATGGAAAATATGGGTAGCCACGCACGGTATCATGAAACAATGATTTCTGATACAGCAAGCTTTATTTTTATGATTTTATTAACTGGGCAAGGCCTGAGGTCGAGCCCGGGTCAAGAATCGCTCAAGGTTTTTTTTGTCGGTGACTGACGTCCCGGACCCCCACTCGGCTGTGCTATTCTGTTTGTTACAGGCATCGTTTCCCAAGACTGTACGAGCTGAAATATTTCCTGAAGTTTATCAGCATACATGTATTGAGTTTATTACAGGAATCACATTGAAAAAAGCAAAGACAACTGTCCCACAGCAGTGAACAATAGTGAACAGCAGTGTTGTTGCAAAATGTGCTAAATTTGGCTGTGACATTAACACATTATTCGATACCAGCGGGGAATCGGCTTCCGGTTTCACGTAAACTGCGGACTTTAGCATGACTACTTTTTTTTATTGGTGACTCACACCGAACCCCCACTCGGCCAACCCCTACGAGAAGACTTAGGGAAGGACAATTCGTGGGGAACCGGTCCATTACAAAGAGGCGTGCGACAAGATTAAAGCAAGTCATCTTTGAGAGACCTTCGGATGTGTCGAAATAAAAAGGAACATTCAAATATATCAAGTATAGAAAGAGAAACTTTTAGTCTTAACTACAAAAGTTTACGTCATATGGGGCCATAAAGAAATTAAAACATTCAAACATTTCTAAGTTATGCAACTACGTGGCCACAAAAAGCTTCAAATTGTAACCCCCTAATAAACCACCCCCACCCCCCTTTTTTCTCCCTGTTACACCTCTCTCTCTTCCTTTTCCCTCTTATTATATTTCTCTCTCTCTAATTATTTCATATCAAAAATGTATTCATGTAAAAATTGATTTCATGTCAAAAGTTTGTCAAGTTTATCAAGTTACTGTTGTAAAATCAAAGTAATTGTTGTCTTAATAACAATGTAAAACGAAGTGCCATTAATTGTAAAATGACAAACAACGGGGTGAGGATTCCTGGTCCCTTGTCCCCTTCTCCTCCACCCCCCCCCCCCCCCCACCCCCCTCCCCATCCCACCACAATCGCTGCTGGCGGTTTTAATTTATTTGTTTTAATTAACACTACAAAATATTCAACAAATCTAATTTTAAATTAATTTAAACGGATTTATGTATTAAAACATCAACGAAGTGCATGCTATGTTACTTCTGTGTTTTAATATCAAAGACAACATTACTATTACCTCTTCCCATCTATTTGAATAAAAATTGTCTTCATTTCTTCTTCCCATCTTAAAGAAACTACTTATAGAACCATATGCCCGGATCCTCTGTCCTATCATATGGCGGACCATGTCCAACCTAAGATTCCTACCGTCGTGGGTTAGTTGTGTCAGTCCACTGCTGACTCATGAATCGGGTTAGTATGTCTGTAGAACGACATTGCACTTTGGCCACCGAAATTTATTTCTGTAAAATCGAGGGGAACGAATCTGGGAAGGCGCCTCATGGCTCGACAACTTTCCAGTTTTGTTTGTCTTTTAAATTAACACAAACCAAGCTTGTAAATTAAATATGAATATTTATTCAATTTCTCATCAATAATACAAATCTTGTAATAAAATTTCATAAATTAAAATTAAACTTTTGCATTTTTTCTTGTAAAATTCTACGAGTACTTATAACATTCTTTAACTTTGGAAGGACCTTATAAGCAATAATAATCTTTCTTTTAAGATCTAATCCTAAACTGGCCCTCCTAAAATTTCCTTAACATGTGAAGTCAAATTCTGCCCTTTACTATATACCATAGTATATAAAACTTTTACATCAATATTCTGAGACAGCCCTCTCTTCTTTAACTGTTTTCCTTCATTATAGTCAACTATATTTTTGTCAATAAACCTTTTTTGTATCCTAATCTTAATAGCCTTAGATAAAACAAGTTTAAAGAATTATAATAGTCCTCCCTACAACTAGAGTTTCTAATATAACGTATACATTCAGTTCTTATCAAACACTTAAAAACATGACTAGCATGGTTTGAAGTTGGATCTATATATGAAAATTTATGGAACTGTTTAAAATAAGTTCTTAAATGAATTTTCTTATTTAAAGCAGATATGTCGTCAATAGATAAAAGCAAATCTAAATATTGACATTGAAACCGGTTTAATTTTATAGTTATTGTTAAATTACTAGGATAAAACAACATTAATCTATCTATCTCAGTTAAAACAAGATTAAAGTCATCAGTATTTAAAATCATCAAACCGTCATCTGCATATCGCCTTAGAACCTTAAATTTTAAACCTGAATCACCCTTTACAAGTAAATACTTGTATTCTGAATACATTAATACTAAGTCACTGATTTCCTTACTAAAATAGCAACCCATACTCACACCCTCAACCTGTCTAAATACATCATTCCCAACATTAAAATAATTCCATTCATTACAAAATATATAAAAATCTAATATCATCTCTACCAACCCCTCATCAATTTCTAAAATTGACTCCAAATCACGCAAAGTTCTAGCAGCATCCGTAAATAATTTATTTGTATATAAATCCTTAAAATCAAAACTTACAAAACAGTAATCACTATCATAGTCCACATATAATTTCTCTATTTCATTTACTAATTCATTCCCACATCCCAATATAGTGGCCTTTAAATTATTCACCACCATAAACAATTTAAATTTTTCAACAATCTTTCTTAATTCTTTCTGAACAAATGTTGACGCCTCAACTGTGCACCAGCTATGACCAGTCACTATAGGCCTCCCTTTCAGCTCCGACTCATTTTCAATGCTTGCCTCTTCCATAAGTTTATGAACTTTTGGCATTAAATTTAAGCTTGGCAAAATATAATTTTTCAGTCCATTCAATTTGAACCATTTTAAATCCCCTTCAGAAAGCAAATCCTTGTGCTTTCTAATTAATTTTTTCAATTCTCCCCTGCAATTTAATTTAATATTTTGCACTATTTCAATGTTTCCAACCCACTCATAAAAAGAAGATCCCAACTGTCTTTTATATTCTTCACTATACCAGCTTGAAGAATTGATAGACCAACCCAATTTTTTATCACTTTCACGTATAATTATACTGTCATCATTTAGGATTTGTTTTACTGTATTTAAAGGACAATCAAACCCTAAAGTCCTCCCCTTTTCCCTTCCCAGTCGTTTGCATCGTCTATAGTTTAAAACATATCTATCAAGAATCTTTAATGTATTATAAACATAATCCCTATCTTGCTTAGCTAAGTTTAGGTGACTCAGGTGCCTCCTTATATTTCGCCTGGTTGAACCCTGTTTTAGGATTTTAGAGTTAAGGGTTTTTCCCCCCTTTATAAAATAATTTTGTTTTGTTTCGTTAGTCGTTGGTGTTCTCTTTTGCTGTGGTTTTCTAATTGTAACCTTTATAAATTTTATTAAGGAACTCTCGACATGACGTTTTATTTCAACCGAAGAATCCCTTTCAATATTTTCCCCTTCGTTAAAAACCACATATCCCCCACTTTTATTCAAAAGCCTCTCCTCTTTCCTCAGAAAATTTCAAAGGAGTAAAATTATGCAAATTTGACCCTTTTCTTGATTTCTCTCTGTTTAAAGCAGGCATCATTTTCCTTTAACCTTAACCGTTGTATGCCATCAATAACTTGGCCTTTCACATAATTTTCCCTATTTTTAAACAACTTATTATAAGATTTTAAATTAAATCTAATTTCATAAATACTTGAAATTTGTCCTCTCCGCATCTTCTTTTGTTGTCTTTTGCTATGGGCATGTTTTTGTGTCTGGCTCCTCATATCACGAACTTCAGAAGCCATCATTTCGTTGCGACTGTCTACTGTCCTTTTGATTGAATCTTCTAATGTTTTGATGTTGTTGGCCAATTCTTCCCTATCGTTTTTGTGATTTCTTATTGCAGAGGAGTCAATTTCTTTCCAATTTTCCAGACTCGTACAAATATTCGTCGGTATTCGCTTTATCCAACTGATACAAATCCAACTTCTTTTCAACGATATTGTTTAATGTTTCACTTATCAAAATCAGTTCCTGACTTAGCATCTCCGAAATCCCTCGTGATCTTTTCACCTTCTGATTCCATTCCAAAACATAAATTTCCATACCAATGTCAATATCCATCTTTTCAACTCAATTTTCAGCTCTCACAATCTTTCGCGTTGATTTTTCTCAGTGAAATCGATTTTTGCTTTCAAACATTAAAGCTTAATCGTTATTGCAACTTGCGTGAGCCCGATCTTATGCCATTTGAGTTTAAATCAACATCTTATTGAATTTTTACGTAGCAAAAATGTCGTGTGCACTTCGTCAAAACTTCGCATGTTGTCGATTTCACAAACGCTGCCACAAGTTTTTTTCTCGGTAAGAGATATTTACAACAAGCACTACCAAATATTTCTTTAAAACCATTAATTTCTCACCGATTAGATGATCTTTTCCCGCTTAAGATGAATTCTAGCCAAGTGCTTAACGAAGTTTTCCCTGTTGGAGACGACCCTTCAGCTGACCCTTCCGTTTCAATGGCGGACGAGATGGCGATCCCTGCCCGTCCCTGGGGCATTTTTGACGACGAGCGGCAATATGGATGTGGCTGGACCATCTTCAGCCAAAGTGGAGGTAGATAAAGTATTTTAGTCTTCTAAATACTTCACATAAGCATCTCTTAGTTACAAATAGCACGTTGGGCTCAGCCGATTGGTACCATTTTGGCGTTGAAACGTGCGGTAAATAGATTTTCTCCTCGGTTACATTTTACTAACCCTACCCCACTATAGTTCAACCATCAAATTTTACTCACCTCTCCCTAGTGCATCTATTTACCATGTATGTCTTCTGAGTTCCTGATGAGACAAGGCATGCACTCTTTTGTATCTATCAGGATGCTTTTGTGTGTTTAATATATAGTGAGCTCACTAAATGGGGATTAAAATAATTTAGAAATAACTTAGAAATAGTGATTTATGGTGAATTATTGAAAGTCGTATTGAATCCTGAATACAGACCTTTTCGAAACTAGATAAATGTTACACCAGAGATTCAGCAGCGGCTCAAAGACTCCTTGAGAAATATCCAGGAGAAACAAGAACAAGAAGAAAAAAGAAAACAGGAACTCAAAAGGAAATTAATAAGAGCTAAGAGACTGGCTGCACAGATGCTACTCTTATCAAAGGAAATTAAGTATATTGTAAAGAAATAGAAGATTCGTGCAATTAAGGTTCTGTTAACGTTATAAGCACTATTGACATCTTTCTATTTATTAAAAAATTTATTTGTGAAAAAATTTTCGGACAGACACATTGTAATATTTTTATTGTATTCCAATGAAAATCATAGCTGTCACATTTATTATTATTTTTCAAGTTTTTATTTGTGGAAATTACGAGACAGTCTATTTTGGTAGAACAAATTTTATTAAATAAAAGACTGTTTCTCTTTTAATAAAATACAACCTTTTAGGCACAGTTTCCCCCCCCCCCCCCCCCCCCCCTCTAAAAGGGTTTTTTTATATAACATTATGCATCTCTTCAACATTTTTATGGTTTCCAACCATCTCGTTTTGGATCAGTGAGGCACAAGAGAGACGGACGGGAGGCATGTTCTGCAAAGAATAAAAGGGAGGAAACAATTAACAATTAATTATATTTAACATATCAGAAACAAATACAACATAATTGTCAAATAATACTAAATTTGTATTGAATTAATTAAAGTATTTTTCACTAATAATTAATATTAACCATAACCACAGAGACTTACAGTCTGTTGAAGAATATCAGGACAATAATAATAAAAATATTATAAGTGTTTTAAATATTAAAAGTAACATTAATTGCGACCACCATTTTTCAGTAAGTCTAAAAATTATTCATCAAATAATTAATTATAGAGGAGGCATAAATAATATATTTATCGCTACGTGGCTGTCAGAGTTATGCAATCAAATGACAAGAGTCAGCCACCTGGGGGTACTATCAAGATGGATAAAATGCTTCAAGCATCGCATTAGGGAACTTTTAATATATTTAAAAAATGTACAAACCAAAGTAGCAGTGAAACGCAGAAGTGTGATGATAAAGGCTGTGAGAGAGGTAGTGGGGAGAAGGTGAACTAAAGAGAGGCGTCCAACAAGATTAAAGGCATAGCCATCTCTGATAGACCATTTGTCGGATTGAAAAAGGAACATTCAGATATATCAAGTAAATAAGGAGAAAATGTTAGTTAGTAACTACAAAATTTTACATAATATGATGCCAAATAGAAATTGAAACATTGAAACATTTTTAGTTTATACTATCACGTGGCCACAGGAAGCCTCTTATTGTAACTCCCTATTTAAACAAAAAAACCCGTCTCCCTCATCCTTTTCATAGACCTTAGCTCTCCTCCCTCAATCATCTTTCTTTCTCTCTCCTACTCTCTAAATCTTTCATGTGAAAATTTGTCACGGTGCTGATGTAAATAAGAGTCGGTTTTTGTGTAAAATAAATTTATTATAAATAATATAAAAAGGAAACTGATGTAAAAACAATATGGTTTTGTTGGGTGTGGTTGTGGTTTGACAGGATACGGGGAGCAGTGTTCCCAGATCTCTCTCTTCCTTTTAAAACCATTCTTCCCACTCGTTCACTGCTGGCAAAAACTTGTTTTTAGGACTGTCATTGCGGAGAACGTTCTGCGGGCCTAGATTTACATAAAAGTTGGGCAGTTTGGTGTGTTTATGTTGTCGACGGGGTGAGTGCTTAAATGCATCCGGATTTGTTAAGAAAAGTAACATTAGTGCTGATTTTACACATTAGGGAATCTTTTAATAGTAATTTATAAAAAACCAAAGTACAAAGTGTAACGCAGACTGTCATATACAAAGGCTTTGTGAAGTGTCGTGGGGATTCTCGGTCCATTACAAAGAGGCCATGCGAACAAGATTAATAGTGCAAGTAATCTTTGAGAGACCATCGGATGTGTCAACATACAAAGGAACATTCAAAAATATCAAGTAAAGAAATGAAACTTTTAGTCTTACCTACAAAAGTTTACGTCTTATTGGGCCATAAAGAAATTAACACATTCAAACATTTCTAAGTTATGCAACTACGTGGCCACAAAAAGGCCTCAAATTGTAACCCCCTAATAAACCACCGACCCCCCCCCCCCCTTTTTTCTCTCTGTTACACCGCTCTCTCTTCTTTTTCCCTCTTATTATATTTCTCTCTCTCTAATTATTTCATATCAAAAATGTACTCATGTAAAAATTGATTTTGTGTCAAAATTTTTGTCATGTTTGGTCAAGTTACTTTTATAAAAGTCAAGTAATAATATTGTTGTTTTTAATAACAATGTAAAAACAAAGTGCCATTAATTGTAAAAATGACATAACAACGGGGTGAGGCTTCCCTGGTCTCCCTTTGCCCCCCTCTCCTACCCCCCCCCCCCCCCCCCCCCTCCCCATCCCACCACAATCGCTGCTGGCGGTATTAATTTATTTGTTTTAACACTACAAAATATTCAACAAATCTACATTTTAAATTAATTTACCCGGATTTATGTATTAAACCCTCAACGAAGTGCATGCTATGTTTTACTTCTGTGTTTTAATATCAAAGACAACATTACTATTACCTCTTCCCATGCTATTTGAATTAAAGATTATCTTCCATTTCTTCTTCCCATCTTAAAGAAACTAATTACAAGAAACCTCTGAAAACCTCTCTGTCCTACGTATAGTACGTATATAAAGGGTCCTAATATAGGCTTTCTCAATCCCGCATACCGCCGCTCGTTTTGGCGCCATCCCGCCATTTCCCGCCATCCCGCCATCCCGCCATCCCGCCATCCCGCCATCCCGCCATCGCCGGCTATCCACAGCCCAACTGATGAATCTTCAATCCCGATCCGCGCCTGGTTTATAAGCCGCGCCTTTTTTCTGGTGAAGTCTCATCTGATTGAAACTGCTTTTTGACTTTTTTCCCAATAATTAAAGCCCATATGTATGCTTAAAAGTCTCCTGCTGTTTTTTTTGCAAAAAAAGGAAGTTAACCGTTTGCTTTATCCATGTTTAAAAGCTACAATAGTATAGTACAGTGTCCCATTTTTGTGTGCATCTGCTATACATCACCTTAGACTACGATCGCGAGTAAGTCCCTCATTTTTTTCTCAGATCGTTCCACGCGCTTCGGCTCGCGCGCTCGCCCGCTCGATCTGAGAAAAATGAGGGACTACTCGTAGTCTAACATCACCCACCGCCTTTATACAAAAAATAATTAAGAATCTTGTTCTCGTCTATTATTTATTGTCGGAGGATTTTTGATATGACACCACATGAATCACAAAATCCTATCCCTTCTCAAACAATGGGTATGATTTTCATGCACCACCTAATGGAAACTGTAAATGGACGGACCATTTAATTTTTGGAGGGGGGTTGGGCAATTACCCCCAAAACTTCCTGCCACAGCAAAAGTAGAAGAAAAAAAAATCGTGCAAAGCTCACTCACTCACTCACTCCCAAACAAAGGGGGAAAAAAATTATTGCACAAACTCAAGACGGAAAAAAATTCGAGCTCAGAAAAATTGCCCCACTCCCCTACCCCCCCCCCCCCCCCCCAAATAAAATAAATAAATAAGTAAATAAAATGTTTCATCCCTTAGTCCATGTACATTCCGCTGCGCTTCTCAACACATCTGGGGTCAATACATTTTTTCATTTCTTACACTACTCCAGTCAATGTAAGTTTTCGCAACATATTTGTGTGTAAAGTCCGCGGGAAACGTTAGCCACAAGAATAATGAAAAACAAACAAACAAACAACCCAGTTAACTCCCCCCTGGATATGTCATTATAATAACTAAAACTAAAAACCAAGGGGAGGGGTCATCAACCACCTCCTATTATAACGGTCGTTGGGGTTATGACTTTGGGATGTAACGGCTGAGTGTTAAATTGCTTTAATTCCTTGGTTTCTTTGACTTTTTCTAAACTCTATAACTGTAACTTTGAATTTTCATTGTGGGGGGGGGGGGGGACATTCTATTATTATAATATTTGGCATTTAATCAGCTCTGAGTGATTTTTTCTTTTACCTGTATTTTGGAGCCCTGTTTGAGTTTTAAACTACCGCCTCCCCTCCCCCCTTACAAATAGGTCTACCCCTCAGTTGCAACCAAACACAAAAGACAACGAAACCGCGCCTTAAAATTTGCACGTGCTGATTTTTGTAAATTTTTTGTTGGAGGAGGTATTTTATACATTTGAAATTTATTCTCTCCTCGTGGCGAATGGTTGTCCTTCGGCGAGCGGGAAGAAACTTTATTTTGGTATTACTTCTGAAACCTCTAGTCAATGGAATCTTAAACTTGCTAAATCCTTAGCTTGTGCTTCAGTCCCAGGAAAGCCAAAGCACGTTTGGAAGGGTGGCGGACCTTAGTGACTCAGTCGGCTGTTAAAACCGGCAAACCTTGATGAACCGCGCAGGTAAGAAATTGCAAACTTTTACTGCAAGAGATATTTTAAGTGCAAGGTAGAACATTGTTTTTTGGGTTGATAGTAAATATAACCTAGTTTTCTCAAATTGAATTCATTGTGAATGAGTAAACTGCTCTTGTTCCAAAGCTTGAATAAACGGACTCAAAAGTACTAAAGATTTATCTCAA
Organism: Desmophyllum pertusum; assembly: GCA_029204205.1. Classification (NCBI taxonomy): domain Eukaryota; kingdom Metazoa; phylum Cnidaria; class Anthozoa; order Scleractinia; family Caryophylliidae; genus Desmophyllum; species Desmophyllum pertusum. Next base: position 15,579 of record MU827986.1, read on the forward strand.
CTGTCATACCATTTATTTGTATGACATAACCGTGCACAATTCGTAATTTAATTTACTTTTCCCAATTTAAGATGAAATATCAATAGCAGTGTTTTTTTTCCATAGATGACGGAAAACCCAATGGCGGAATACAGCTTCAGAAGTGAATATCATGAGAGTACAGTTTTGGGCCTAAAGCCCGGATCTTCATAAATCATATTTTCCTATGGTGAGTTTTTATATAATTCTTTATAAAGAAGTTTTTTATAAGAGTTTTTTTAACGATATAACGAGTGTACTTGGTAGAAATCCGCAGAGTAATAAAGTGCGCGCGCGTATACACAGCTACAGCGGAATATGGCAAACTTAACCCCGCCAAATTTAAACAGCCTTACAGTGCGACTCACTCCAACCAAAGGGGCCACCCAAACAAATATTTTTAAATTGTCCAATAGCGTTTGAGTGTTAAAACAATAAAAAGGGGGGGGGGGGGGGGGTTGTGGTCAAAAATGTATTGCTTACGTAGTGTGCAGCTTGCTTAGATCCATAATTTGTGGGAAATCTATTGTTAACATCCAAGGTTTTCATTTGCTGATTTGCACATAATTTTGTTGGGTGGCCTTGGTTGGTGTAGTCGCAACGTAACTTTCTTAAACTAGATAACTGATTAAAAGTAACTTTGGACTATACTTTCTGCACGTTGTGCATACTATTTTGAGAGTCTGATTCAGTATGCTCAATATTGTTTGTTGTGGTATACGATAGTATCGTGGGTGATGCGAAAATGTGTCCCACTTTATGTTGTGTTTTCTGAAGTTTTGACTACAGTAGTTAGACGATAAAATGCAAAAAAACGAATGATCATAGAGCGTCTTTGTATTTTTGTTAGTGGTGGTTTGGGGTGGGGTAAGGAGGGGAAGTATGTTTCATATAATTCTCGGATTTGGTTTTTTATGCCGCTAACAGGAAATTGAAGGTTGTTTGTGAAATCAGGATTGCAACAACAACAACAACAACAACACCAAACAAAATAGCCGGACAAAGCGGTCACCTTTTTTGTACTTCAAAGCTAGTGATTGTTCAATATGGGGTTATATTTTGTTATAATCCAGTCAAAAATTGTTCTCGCGCGCGCTTGGTCTAAAACACGTCACGTGACGCAGCCAAAACTGGGGAATATCCGGGTGTTATAATCCATCAATTTTTTTTCTCGCGCGCGATTGGTCACGTGACGTCCACGTGACGCAGCCAAAACTGGGGAATATCCGGGTGATAATCACCCCCAGAGTGATATTTACCCCAGTTTTGAAAAATTTGCGTTGGCACGTTCGCAGGTTCAGTTTTCGTGTCAAATAATTTGCGAAATTAAATAAAAACTGATTGTTTTGAACAGACTAAAAATAGTTTTGAACGCCACTATAATTATTTTGATGTTTAAACAGCTTGGCCGACCGAGATCTTCCACGCCACCAGAGCGGGCGGCCTTGTGAAAAAAACATTTGAAGGATAATAAGTAACAATAGCCTCCATTTTGGCTTCAAAAATATGCTCGGATATTTGTCCTTGGACATTAATCTGTTCCTCGAAGCTCACAAGTTTACCTCGAGCTTCGCTCTCGGACAAACTGTTCGCTTTCTCGTTCTCGGAACATCAGAATAATGTCCGCGGACTAATATCCGAGCATATTTCCTCGCCGCATGGGGGCTTATTTGTTAATATATAGCC